>JARKHS020003995.1:65000-361146 GCA_030143305.2 Amblyomma americanum
TGTAATCTTTTCCCCGGACTTTCCGTCTCACCTCCAGCGCCTCGAGACTGTTCTTCGCTGCCTGGCCGACGCTGGCCTCCAATTAATTTGAAAAAGTGCCGCTTCGGAGCTCGGCAGCTCAGCATTCTCGGTCATGTCGTATCGAAGGATGGCGCTCTCCCGGACCCGGCCAAGTTGCGAGCTGTGGCCGAATTTCCAAAGCCCACTTCTGTAAAAGACCTCCGCAGCTTCGTCGGCCTCTGCTCCTACTTCCGCCGCTTTGTCCGCAATTTTGCCACTATCGTCGACCCCCTGAACAAGCTCCTTTCCACCCACGACCTTTCGGCCTGGTCGCCAGCCTGTGATGAAGCGTTTACGACACTCCGTCGCCTCCTCACCACTCCACCAATTCTGCGCCACTTCGACCCTCGTTCTCCGACCGAACTCCCCACCGATGCCAGTGGCGTCGGCCTCGGTGCCGTACTCGCTCAACGCAAGCAAGGCTTTGACGAATACGTTGTCGCTTACGCTAGCCGGACACTCACAAAAGCTGAAGCCAACTATTCTGTCACCGAGAAGGAGTGTTTAGCCATCCTTTGGGCGATCATAAAATTTCGCCCCTACCTGTATGGGCGCCCTTTTGACGTTGTCACCGATCACCACGCCCTCTGCTGGCTGTCCTCTTTGAAAGATCCCTCTGGCCGACTGGCGCGATGGGCTTTGCGACTCCAAGAGTACGACATTCGCGTTATCTATCGTTCCGGCCGCAAACATGCCGATGCTGATGCCCTCTCACGTTCCCCTGTACCATCTGAGGCAGCGCCTTGTATATCCGCCCTGTCTTCTTTCAAGTTTGAGTTCGCTGATATGGCTTCCGAGCAACGCAAAGACCCGTGGATCACTTGCCTTTTTGATTTCCTATCTGGCCAATTGTCTCGACCTCCTTCCCGTGCTCTCCGTCGTCAGTCCCACCATTTCGCCATCCGAGACGAGCTCCTTTACCGCCGCAACTATCTCCCGGATGGTCGCAAGTGGCTTCTCGTCATTCCGACACATCTGCGCTCCTTCATTTGCTCTTCCTACCACGATGATCCCCAGTGTGCTCATGCCGGATTCTTGAAGACTTCCACCCGTCTACGACAGCGGTACTACTGGCGTGGGATGGCCCGTTACGTCCGCCCGTTCGTTCAGTCCTGCACCACATGCCAGCGACGAAAACATCCACCTCGCCAACCCGCCGCTCCTATGCAGCCGCTGCCTTGCCCAGTACAGCCCTTCGAGCGTGTTGGCATCGACCTCTACGACCCTCTTCCCAGCACATCAACCGGGAACCGCTGGATCATCGTTGCCATCGACCACCTTACACGTTACGCTGAAACATCGCCTTTACCATCCGCTACAGCCCACGACATTGCATCCTTCAATCTCCATCGCATCATTCTTCGCCATGGTGCGCCCAAAGAGCTGCTCAGTGATAGAGGTCCGGCCTTCCTCTCAGAAGTTGTAGAAGCTCTCCTTCAGGAATGCAACGTTGTTCACCGCACCAGCTCCGCCTACCATTCCCAGACAAATGGCATGGTTGAGCGTTTTAATCGCACCCTCGGCGACATGCTGGCCATGTATGCTGCTTCCGACCATTGTAACTGGGACCGTGTTCTCCCTTTTGTCACATACGCTTATAACTCCGCTGCTCAAGCCACCACCGGATTCTCTCCGTACTTTCTCCTGTACGGCCGTGAGCCTTCTTGCACAATGGACACCATTCTACCTTACCGCCCTGATGCTTCCGAATTTACAACTCTTTCTCAAGCCGCAACTTATGCCGAAGAATGCCGACAGCTTGCCCGGTCCTTCACTTCTCACGCCCAGCAGCAGCAGAAAAGCACCCGTGATCCCCCTGCACTTCCTCCCGCTTACCTTCCTGACTCTTTGGTCTGGCTCTGGGTACCCTCCTCAGGTCCCGGCCTTTCCTCCAAACTTATTAGCAAGTACCAGGGACCCTACCGTATTCTTCAGCAGACATTCCCCGTCAATTACCTCATCGAACCCCTTACGCCATTTCCTGATCATCGCCGCCGAGGCCGCGAAATTGTCCACACGGCCCGCCTCAAACCTTACTACGACCCCGCCGTCGTCACATCGCCCTAGGCCGCCAGGATGGCGCCCTTTCGCCCGGGGGGAATTGTAAGACTGGACACGGGCTTTAGAATCTTCAGAGGCTGGCGCTCAACGAAGAAGACGACGAGAAGCGCCGAACATTGCGAAGCTCGAGCGCCGAACACTCAGAAGCTCGAGCACCGAACGCTCGGTCGCTCGTGCGTGCTCTGGACTGAACGCGGTCTCTGTTCTGTGCCTGGACGGTTCGGCTGGTTGTTCGTGACGCTGTGATTATTACTGTGCTGTGCTCTTATTACTGTGGTGTGCTGTGTGTGCTGTATTAGTAGTGTGCTGTGTTCTTATTACATTATTTTTGGAATCTGGCGGAGTGCTAGACGCACTCTGGCACGGGTCGGCCCGGCATTACACTGCCTCTGGGATCGGCCTGGGACCTATGGGCCAATTAGCGCGCGCTTTCCTCTCTTATCCTTTAACTTTCCTACTTTCAACACGCGGCAGCGAACGTGGCTCGGCTTTTAAGAGAATTTTATTTTTCCGAAAATATCTACAGTGCTAATGACTCTTTACACAAGTGGTCTGGCTTCCAAGGAGTACTCTTTACACAAGTGGTCTGGCTTCCAAGGAGTAGTAGTAATTGGTTTTGAGGGGAAAGGAAATGGCGCAGTATCTGTCTCATATATCGTTGGACACCTGAACCGCGCCGTATGGGAAGGGTAAAGGAAGGAGTGAAAGAGGAAAGGAAGAGAGAGGTGCCGTAGTGGAGGGCTCCGGAATAATTTCGACCACCTGGGGATCTTTAACGTGCACTGACATCGCACAGCACACGGGCGCCTTAGCGTTTTTCCTCCATAAAAACGCAGCCGCCGCGGTCTGGTTCGAACTCCAAGGAGATAACAATGAGCCAATTATTGTGCAGGCATCACATATATGCAAATGACATTTCAGTGGACAATTCGTGGTTTTTACACGAGCTGGCTTAAAGCAGATTCATTGCGAACTTAAGAGGAATACAAGGAAGGGAAAGATGAGCAACACTCGCCAAACTTCCTATTACGGAAGAATGGGCGTGGACACACCTCTATCGCTAACAACAATAAACCTTGTTGACCAGCGGAGGAGGAAGGCCTCCTCACCCAACACGACGAGTTCTTCATTCAAGTGTTCCAGCATCAAAGTTCTAAGGCGGTACAGTAAAGGGAACACTGCTTTCTGCGGGCTTCCCCGCAAGGCAGCAAGTCCCCTCCTTTTCCAGAGTACGTAAGCACCCACACACATTATTAATTCAACAAAGAAATCGCGACTGCGACTCTGCCACCGCATGCGCACCTGGAACATGCGCGCTACCAAGCGCCAGAAATTGCGCGCGACTGAACATTCAAAAACGGCATGGTTCAGAGTTTCAGTTCGACCGCATTGCGGACATGAGGCGGAGGGCGCCACGCCCCACGCCGCAAGGCGCTCAGCTGTGGGTAACGCTTCCTATTCGCGAAGCCAGGTAAAATTGGATACATCAGCGGAAAGAGAGGCAAAGATTCTTTGCTTCCGCCTTTTGCGCACTTTCCTGCGCTGGTCTAAATTCAGGGTGCGAAATGCAACATATTCGCTAATTTCACTCGTGGACAATTCTTTCAAATCACAATCAGGAGTGTACCTTCAAGAAAATGTAAGCATCTCACGACATATGCATAGAAAGCTGGCGACTTTTCAGCCGCAGGGCCTTTCCAATTTGATAACTTATAGAAGCGACGCGATGTTTCCATCAAATATGCGGTGCGTGCTCTTCCTCGGTACGCTGTGTCTGAGATAAGGTCCCACTTGGCCCTTAAGGCCAATACACGACACATAACTTCAAGGTCCGGGATGCTGAAGCCACCCATGTCGGTGGGCAGACGGACAAAATCTCTTGCAACGCTCTCTGCATGTCCACCCCAGAAGAAAGATCCACACACTGTGGCCAACCTCTGGAGGAGGCGGCGAGGAGGGTGCGCTATTTTTGCGACGTAGAATAAGGAAGCTATCATGCTTGTTCTGATAAGGTAAGCTCGTTCGGAGAAAGGTAGGTCGAAGGATTTTGCGACTTCGATGCGCTGATCAGCTTTGGGTTTTATTTCATTCCAGGTGGCTCGGGCTACGTCACCGGAGGCGAGGAACGTGACACCAAGGACTTTTACGCCACCTACACTTTGGACACCATCGGGAAATTGGTCATTAAAAGATCCTAAGCGTAACGCCTGGCTTTTAGCAGGATTGAGACGTGCACCTGACAGGCAACTAACTGGAAGTCTGAAAGAGCCTCAAAAATGCTCTATAACTGTCAATGTTTCTAATAAACAGAGAAATATCATCAGCATAAGCTGCTACATTAACCTCGCCCAAGCCTGGGAGAGGAAAGTCCCGTATCGACTTGCAGCTTTGAATTTGTTGCAACAGCGGTTCTATGCAAATGACAAAAAGAATTGATGACTCTGGGCAGCCCTGGCGTATTCCAAGGCTCATTGGAATGGGGTCGGTTATCTGATCGTTGACTGCGAGGCTAGCTGGTAAGTCGGTGTACAACAATATCAAGACGTCTATCAGACGCCTTGGGAAGAGCCAAAGCAGTCTAGAACCGTGAAAAGGTAGTCACGCTCAACGCGGTCAAAGGCTTTTTCTTGATCTAGGGGAACAAAAGCTCCCGAAATCTGCATGCGCGTAGCAAAAGTGAACACATCGCGGGTTAAATCTAGTGACGAAAAAAATTGTGCGTCCGGGCACACAACATGTCTGAGCGTTGCTTATCATGTCACGAAGAGCTGACGTTATGCGATGTGCTAATATTGCAGCTAGTATTTTATAATCGGAGTTCAGGAGGGAGATAAGCCTCCATGCTTTTGGGTCGGACGGCACACCACTACTCTTTAGAAGGAGCACTGTACGACTCTCGCGAAAAGATTCCGGCCGGAACCCGTCGACAAGAAGGCCATTAAGCATGGACAACAGATGCTCATGTATCTCCGTGAAGAGAGTTTTGTAAAAAACAAGTGGTAGCCCGTCTGGACCGGCTGCAGCGGAGGCGTTCATTCCCTGGAAAACCAGGCGAAGCTCTTCCAGCGTGACTGGATTACATGGGCTGTCGCAGTGCTCTTGAGGTATGCAGGCTATGCCTGAGCAAAAGTCACGAACAGCCTGTGCTCTCAGTTGTAAAGACGCGCGTAAAATGTTCACTCAAGACAGCCTTGATGTCCTCAGCGCTATCTGACTGTTCACCATTCGGAAGTTCGACAAACGGAATGGTTGCTCGACCATCTACGGAACCGTAGCGAACGCTGCGAAGTACAGCGGGGTTCGCGACTGGTCTACCACTAATATAAGTTTTGTGCTGCAGTTCGGGAGCTGAGGCAGAGCAGGATTTCATAGCGCGCTTGTAGCTGATTGAGGTAATCCTGCGTTGTAAAAGTGAGGGGTGCACCACGCTGCACAATGCGTGCCCTTCGAAGGGTGTCGTTAATTTCTGCAGCTAAACGTAACTTTATATCTCTGCCAGCTTTGGTCAGCTTGTCACGCCAACTAGCTTTTAAATCGTCCCAGCTGCGTGGTTGTGCGGGATGACTGCACGTTTGTGCGAGAGCTTCGCGTAGGATGGCCACACTTTCGGGGTCATGCACCAGTGTCATGTCCATTTTCCAAAAATTCCTGGATGGGGCGGGCTGACGAAAATGCAGCCTCACAGATACAGGAAAATGGCCGGTTATGCGCGGAACATCAGGCGGAAAATCCAGGACTTCGCAACTAGTGACATGAGTAGCGAGAATTGGCGGAAAGTAGAAACGATCGAGCCTGCTCATGTTCGAGCACCGTTGTCATGTGGGATCAAACTCGTTACCATGTAGTTCGACCCATGTGTCTATAAGGTTAAAGTTATGGATGAGCTGTTTTAAAGCTCGCACACCAGTATGCGGCCGGACTTGTCTGCGACCGCTTACATCCCTGTAAGAATCCTCGACGCAGTTAAAATCCCCTACTATAAAGGTTGGATAACGATCTAGCATGAAAGAATCGAGAGAATAAAAAAACTCAGATGTAAAAGAACGTTGGGCTGGAGCGTACACTACAATCGCTCTCACTCGCCTTCCATGAAGGTTAAAATCTACGGCTGGGGTGCGACCATCAAAGCCGTACGTGCAGGGGGCACCGCGGGGCGAAATGTGGCTTGAGAAAGACAACTCTAACGCCAGACATAAAAGAATCCGTAAGTGTAAAAAAAGGCATCAACACAAAAGCGCGAACAAAATGACTGAACATCATACGGGGAACTAAAGTTGCATTCTTGTAGGAAAAGAATATCCACGTCGTGTGCTCTGGCAAAGCCCACTATCTCGCTCTGCTTATCCAGGTTTCTCAAGCCCCGAGTATTCAGAGAGAGAAAGTGGACCGCCTCCATTGGAAGAATAGCACATGCGAATATTCTCGAAACAAGGAAAAAAAGGAAAAACAAAACTAAAGCCATCATTCTAGGGGGATTTGTGCCCAGACTGCGTGGGGGCACTAGGCATCTTGCGGGGCTTACTGGTGTTAGGCGAGCTATCGCTGTCGGTCTTCTCGGGGTGTGTCCGTTTCATGGTTTTACGGTCGCAGTCCATGGCATCGTCATCTGCGGGTGAACCAACGAGGGGGTCGAGTGGATGTTTCGAGTCCATTTTCCGTGAGTCGGTATAAAGTCTGCTCATGTGCACGTTCTGTACGACACTAGCCGGCATGCATTTCTTTTAAGAGAATTTTATTTTTCCGAAAATATCTACAGTGCTAAGGACTCTTTACACAAGTGGTCTGGTTTTCAAGGACATCACAATGAGCCATTATTGTGCAGGCATCACATGTATGCAAATGACATTTCAGTGAACAATTAGTGGTTTCACACGAGCTGGCTTAAAGCAGGTTCAATGCGTACTTAAGTGGAATACAAGGAAGGAAAAGATGAGCAACACTCGCCAAACTTCCTAATACGGAAGAATGGGCGTGGTCACACCTCTATCGCTAACAACAATGAACCTTGTTGACCAGCGGAGGAGGAAAGCTTCCTCACCCAACACGACGAGTTCTTCATTCAAGTGTTTCAGCATCAAAGCTCTAAGGTGGTACAGTAAATGGAACATTGCTTTCTGCGGGCGTCCCCGCAAGACAAGTCCCCTCCTTTTCCAGAGTACGTAAGCACCCACACACATTATTAATTCAACAAAGAAATCGCGACTGCGACTCTGCCAGCGCATGCGCACCTGGAACATGCGCGTGACTGGGCATTCAAAAACGGCATGGTTCAGAGTTTCAGTTCGACCGCATTGCGTACATGAGGCGGAGGGCGCCACGCCCCGCGCCGCAAGACGGTCAGCTGTGGGTAACGCTTCCCATTCGTGAAGACAGGTAAAATTGGATACATCAGCGGGGAGAGAGGCAAAGATTCTTTGCTTCCGCCTTTTGCGCACCCCGCCGCGGTGGCTCAGTGGTTAGGGCGCTCGGCTACTGATCCGGAAGTTCCCGGGTTCGAAGCCGACCGCGGCGGCTAAGGAGCCCGTGTGCTGTGCGATGTCAGTGCACGTTAAAGATCCCCAGGTGGTCGAAATTATTCCGGAGCCCTCCACTACGGCACCTCTCACTTCCTTTCCTCTTCCACTCCCTCCTTTCTCCCTTTCCTTACGGCGCGGTTCAGGTGTCCAACGATATATGAGACAGATACTGCGCCATTTCCTTTCCCGAAAAACCAATTATTATTATTATTATTTTGCGCACTTTCCGGCGCTGGTCTACATTCAGTGCGAAACGCAACATAATAATAGTAATAATAATAATAATAATAATAATAATAATAATATAATAATAATAATAATAATAATAATAATAATAATAATAATAATAATAATAATAATAATAATAATAATAATAATAATAATAATTGGTTTTGGGGGAAAGGAAATGGCACAGTATGTCTCATATATCGTTGGACAATATTTCAGTCGCGGACAATTCTTTCAAATCACAGTCAGGAAGTGTTCCTTTCCTCAAAATGCAACTTTCAATTTTCAGTTCTTTCTGTCTTCTTTCACTCCCTCCTTTATTCCTTCCCTTAAGGCGCGGTTCGGGTGTGCGCCGAGATATGTGAGAGAGTTACTGCGCAATTTCCTCTCCTCAAAAACCATTTTCATTATTTTCTCTATGGTGCCTCTTTCTCGCTTCTGTCACTCCCTCCTCCCTTACTTCCATCACGGCGCGCTTGAAGTGTGCACTGATAAAAGAGACAGCCAAAGGAAGAAAAAGAATAATAATAATAATTGGTTTGGGGGAAATGAAATGGCGCAGTATCTGTCTCATATATGAGCGGACACCTGAACCGCGCAATTAGGGGAGGGATAAAGGGGGGACTAAGAGAAGAAAGGAAGAAAGAGGTGCCGCAGGGGAGGGCTCCGGAATATTTTAGACCACCTGCGGATCTTTATCGTGCGCTGACACCGCACAGCACACGGGCGGGCGCCTTAGCGTTTTGCCTCCACCGAAACGCGGCCGCCGATGTCGGGTTCGAACCCGGGTACTCCGGAGTAGTAGCCGAGTACATATCCAAACCACTGAGCCACCGCGGCGGGTGAGGCAGTTACTGCGCTTATGATTTCTTGACTAAGTTACGCTGAGAAATCTTTACTAAGATTACGTTGAAACTGCAGGGCAGGGAAAGCCGTCGCTGCAGTTTTGTCGCAGCTTCATGCTTATTAAGTTTATGACATGCTGGGTTTTGTGCAGTACACTTACCCAAATAAGTTTCTGCTACAGCTTTACTACATAGCCTCCATGATTCTTAGCTAAATTTGAAACTGAACCTGCACAACTTTAGTCGTTTCAGATGACAGGATCGAAATTGGAATGGGTCGTATTTCGGTGTTAATATCAGTACGTCGTGGTAACGTTTCAGTCACTTTTATCCTTTACTAATGCCAATGCACATGTGATGTTAATTTTTTTTCTGGCCACACCATTTTCAACCTGCTGGTGTTTTAGCGTTCCTGAGTACGAAATATTGCGCGAAAGCACGGTTTTGAACCGAGAGCTTTTCTGCACTAGGTAAAGCCGATTTCGAGGGCTCCGGAATAATTTAGACTACCTGTGGATCTTTAACATGCACTGACATCGCACAGCACAGGGCGCCTTAGCGTTTTGCCTCCATAAAAACGCAGCCGCCGCTGTCGGGTTCGAACCCGCGAAAAAACAATTTTCATTTTCATTTTTCCGTGTGCTCTGCAACGTCAGAGCACGTTAAAGATCTCAAGGTGGTCGAAATAAACCGTAGACAACACACACACACACACATGCACATCTGATACCTGATTTAAATATCTGTTGCTGGTCCTTGGACCCAAGATAATAAACTTATTTTTGGAATCTGGAGAAGTGCTAGACGTACTCTGGCACGGGTCGGCCCGGTATTACTACCGGGCCGACCCGGTAATACTACCGGGCTCCGGGATCGGCTATTACTACCGACTGCCTCCGGGAGCGGCTCGGAGGCCTATGGGCCTAGTAGCGCGCGCTTTCCTCTCCTATCCTTTAACTCTCCTACTTTCAGCACGCGTCAGCGAGCGTGGCTCGGCTTTTAAGAGAAATTTATTTTTCCGAAAATATCTACAGTGCTAATGACTCTTTACATAAGTGGTCTGGTTTCCAAGGTCATCACAATGAGCCATTATTGTGCAGGCATCACATATATGCAAATGACATTTCAGTGGACAATTCGTGGTTTCTACACGAGCTGGCTTAAAGCAGCTTCATTGCAAACATAAGTGGAATACAAGGAAAGAAAAGATGAGCAACACTCGCCAAACTTCCTAATACGGAAGAATGGGCGTGGGCACACCTCTATCTCTAAAAACAATGAACCTTGTTGACCAGCGGAGGAGGAAGGCCTCCTCACCCAACACGGCGAGTCATTCATTCAAGTGTTTCAGCATCAAAGTTCTGAGGCGGTACAGTAAAGGGAACACTGCTTTCTGCGGGCTTCCCCGCAAGGCAGCAAGTTCCCTCCTTTTCCAGAGTACGTAAGCACCCACACACATTATTAATTTAACAAAGAAATCGCGACTGTGACTCTGCCACCGCATGCGCACCTGGAACATGCGCGCTACCAAACGCCAGAAATGTCGCGCAACTGGGCATTCAAAAACGGCATGGTTCAGAGTTTCAGTTCGACCGCATTGCGGACATGAGGCGGAGGGCGCCACGCCCCACGCCGCAAGGCGCTCAGCTGTGGGTAACGCTTCCCATTCGCGAATACAGGTGAAATTGGATACATCAGCGGGGAGAGAGGCAAAGATTCTTAGCTTCCGCCTTTTGCGCATTTTCCTGCGCTGGTCTACATTCAGGGTGCGAAACGCAACATATTCGCAAGTTTCAGTCGAGGAAAATTCTTTCAAATTACAGTCAGGAAGTGTTCCTTTCCTCAAAATGCAACTTTCAATTTTCAGTTCTTTCAGTCTTCTTTCACTTCCTCCTTTATTCCTTCCTTAATTAAGGCGCGGTTCGGGTGTGCGCCGAGATATGTGAGAGAGTTATGCGCAATTTCCTTTCCTCAAACACCAGTTTTCATTTTTTTTTCTCCACGGTGCTTCTTTCTTGCTTCTGTCACTCCCTCCTCCCTTACTTCCATCACGGCGCGCTTGAAGTGTGCACTGATAAATGAACAGGTAAAGAAAAAAAATGAATAGTAATAATAATTGGTATTGGGGGAAATTTGAATGGCGCAGTATCTGTCTCACATATCGGCTCACACCTGAACGCGCAATTAGGGGAGGGATAAAGGGGGGACTAAGAGAAGAAAGGAAGAAAGAGGTGCCGCAGGGGAGGGCTCCGGAATAATTTAGACCACCTGGGGATCTTTATCGTGCACTGACACCGCACAGCACACGGGCGGGCGCCTTAGCGTTTTGCATCCATACCGCTAAGGCACCCGTGTGTTCTGCGATGTCAAAGAAAGAAAAATTGGTTTTGTGGGAAAAGAAATGGCGCAGTATCTGTCTCACATATCGGCCGACACCTGAACCACGCCGTAGGGGGTGGGATAAAGGGGGGACTAAGAGAAAAAAGAAAGAAAGAGGCGCTGCTAGCCCTAGTGGAGGGCTCCGGAATAATTTAGACCACCTGGGGATCTTTAACGTGCATTGACATCGCACAGCGCACAGGCGCCTTAGCGTTTCGCCTCCACCGAAACGCGGCCGCCGATGTCGGATTCGAACCCGTGTACTCCGGATCAGTAGCCGAGCGCCCGCTTCCCCTGCAATTTTGTCGCAGATTCATGCTGATTAGGTTTAAGACATGCTGTGTTTTGTGCAGTACACTATCCCAAAAAAGTTTCTGCTGCAGCTTTACTAAAGTGCCTCAAGATGCTTTGCTAAACTTCAAACTTAACCTGCACAACTTCAGTTGTTTCAGATGACAGGATGGAAATTAGAATGCGTCATATTTCGTTTTTAATAGCAGTCCGTGGTGATAACGTTTCAGACATTTTCAGCCTGTTATAAAGTCGTTGTCGAAATAACTTTTTTTTTTCTAAGCACACCACTGCTCAGTACAAGATGTGCGAACGCACGGTTTTATGCGAAAGCTTTCCTACACTATGTAAAGCAGATTTCGCCGTGCGGTGCCGTTTGGCCTTCAAGTTAGCCAGAGGTCATGCGTGGCATATGTCTTACCTATGTGGCCCAGGATGGTGTCGAACCATTTGACATCGACTTTTGACCTCTCCATTCGCCGGTGGAGGGTGGTAGAATGGGCCGCATGCGGCCCATTCTACCACCCTCTCACCCATTCTCACCCAATAAACGCTGCAGCGTTTATTGGGTGAGCAGCCTCTTGCGATCAACCACTAACTGCCACCTGCCAGGGTCAAAAGTTGGGCGCGCTGCTTCCTACCCAGTATGCAGAACGCACTCAAGATTACAGACCCCAAGCCGCGTTTACTTGCCCGATACACCAGAGCTTTCGATCTCTAGCCAGGTTCAGCAGTAGTTAAACCGCAGCGAATTTTAAAAGCGAAAGCTTTTACCACTTTCGTCAGAGCGACTTCGCCGTCGCCTCACGTTTGATCTTGAACATTCTTGTGCTGTGCTGTTGCTGACAGGAAGAAAGGAAAGTGCACGGGACTGCCTACTGGCCCAAGCCGAGCCACGCTCGCTGCCGCGTGCAGAAAGTAGGAGAGTTTAAGGATAGGAGTGCAAAGATTGAAAGAAAAGGCGCCGCGCGCTAATAGGCCCATAGGCCCCTGGCCGATCCCGGAGGCAGTTCAATACCGGGCCGACCCGTGCCGGAGTGCGTCTAGCACTCCGCCATATTCCAAAAATAAGTTTAATATCTTGGGTTCAAGGACCAGCAACAGATATTAAATCAGGTATCAGATGCCATTTGAACATCCTTGATGCGGCGGCTGCGTTTTTATGGAGGCAATAACGCTAAGGCACCCGTGTGCTGTGTGATGTCATTTCACGTTAAAGATCCCCAAGTGGTCGCAATTATTTCGGAGCCCTCCACTACGGCACCTCCTTCTTCCTTTCTTCTTTCACTCCCTCCTTTATCCCTTCCCTTACGGCGCGGCTCAGGTGTCCAATGATATATGTCAGACACTGCGCCATTTCCTTTCCTGAAAAACCAATTACAATTATTATTATTGCTGCGCTGCTGGCATAGCAACGCATCACGTGACTTCGCCACGCCGGTGCTCCACAGCGACGGAGCGGCTGCTGCCTGACCACGTGATCTGGCCTAGCCTGAGCTGGATAAAAAAAAATTGGCAGCTCGACTACGCCAGGATATACATGGCGAGAGAGACGTTTCCCTGGCTGAGCTTGTTGTGGTCACTCTATGTTTAGCAATGAGAGAAATATAGGCTCCGTCTCGGTGACCATCCGCCGTCTATTACGCTCGGAAGTCTGGCACCTCCGCTTGGCAAGTCGTTCCTCTCTGTTCGGGCAGCTCCGCTGCTCTCTTCGCCTTCTGACGCTCATACTCTCTTTGTTGTCAACGGCAATAACTCTATGAACGCCGTCAGCTCACTTGTTTTGTTTCGTTTTTGAGGAAAGGAAATGGCACAGCAACCGCCTCACATATCTCGGTGGACACCCGAACCGCGCCGTAAAGGAAGGAATAAAGGAAGGAGGGAAAGAATAATAATAATTGGTTTTTGTGGAAAGGAAATGGCGCAGTATCTGTCTCATATATCGTTGGACACCTGAACCGCGCCGTAAGGGAAGGGATAAAGGAGGGAGTGAAAGAAGAAAGGAAGAAGAGGTGCCGTAGTGGAGGGCTCCGGAATAATTTCGACCACCTGGGGATCTTTAACGTGCACTGACATCGCACAGCACACGGGCGCCTTAGCGGTTTTCCTCTATAAAAACGCAGCCGCCTCGGTCGGGTTCGAACCCGGGAACTCCGGGGGGAAAGAAGAAAGAGAGAAAAAAAAAGAGAAAACTGAAAATTGAAAGTTGGATTTTGAGGAAAGGAGCGGCGCTGCGCAGCGGCGGAGCACCTGTGGCTCGGTGCTACTAGTTTCGCATGCGCTGTAGTGACTAGGGAGCGGGAGAGAGAGAAATATCCGCGGCGAAGCGCGCGTTGTGACGTCATGTGCCTCCTCGGAGCACCGCCACGGCGAAATCGCAAGTTCGCGGCCAGAAAAACTTTCGCTCTAAAAATCCTTATAATAAACTGAAGGTGGAGGGAGGGTCCCAGGCGGTGGAGTCTTTAGTCGAGTGCCCCATTAGCTATCCGGCTGGCCCGGGCGATCAGACAGCGCTGATCCTCCAGGGCCGTGCTAGACAGGACGACTTCCCGCTGAGACCTGGAGGGGTGAGGTATGGGGACGCGGAGGCAGGAATGGGGCGTTTTCGTGTGGAATGGCAGAGGGAGGTGTGTGGGCCACAAAAAGGGCAGTTTGCCGGGTAGCATGTAGGGCGCGGTAGCGCGGGGGGAGGGAGGTGCTAGTCCTGAGTAGGAGTTAGAATGCCGCCTCGTTTCGACGGAGATCTTTGTGAGTACGTTCTTCAGTATAAGTGGCAATGCTGGAGTATTAAGTTATGTAGGAGTATGTAGGTAAGTGGGATGGACTGCACCCATCTGGTTATTTGCTGTCTTTCTTCTTTTTCATCTGCGAGCAGTTTTTTCTCTTTACTGCGAAAGCAATTGTTTTCTACCAGTCATATCCCCGCCTAATACCCCTAACTAGAGAGCTGCCCGCCCGCCCACTGCCACCCTCCAGGAAAGTTTGGTCGCATGTGTGAAGCCTCGGCTTATAATAAAAACACCAAAGTCATCATCGGTGATAAATCGAACTTCTTTAACAGAATTGTCCATGTATGATAGCCCCGTAATTTTTTTGCTTACCAACCCTGTAATTGGTTGCCTTGCTTGCTGTGGTGTCGACCTGGAGGGCCGCCCAAGAAGGGAGTCGAGACTCGGCAAAACATGACGAATGACGTTTTATTAATGGCGGGATGGGTTTTTATACGGAACGATCACATGGCAATCCAAAGTACAGATGCAAATATACAAGTCAAATTCCAATCCAAGTAGAACCAAACTGGAATTGACACCTAGGACACAACATACCCCCTCCCTTCGGGGAAAAGCACTCTGTCAAAAACTAAGATTTCACACTTTATCAAGAAAATGCACTTCATCAAACCACTGATTATCTGAAACATCTGGATATCTGAAAAGAATAATGAACACTTCATAGAAAACAATGAATATGCCCATCCGAAATATATCTTCTTCCTTTTTTTCTTTAGAAATAATGAGGGGTCTTGAATGCATGTCAAGCTGAAATCGTCAAAAATGGTCAACAAATGCTGCTAGGGCAGCGTCACTGAAGGCTACTAGTAACGTCAGACACTGGAGCTCACGTGATGTCATTAGGGTTGGATGAATTGTCTGTTCCCTGAGTGTGCCCAGGGAATCTGCTGATGGGCGTCCCCATGAGCAGTGAATCCATCATTCAAATAAAATGATATCTCATATAATGCTCCTTCTTCTTGCTATCTTTATGAAATGACTGTAGAACATCGGCTAGTTTTAATTGGCTGGAAGAACCATCCTACATCAATGAAAACTAAAGGTCCACACGACCATAGAACATCAGCGAGATTTACTGAAC
Organism: Amblyomma americanum; assembly: GCA_030143305.2. Classification (NCBI taxonomy): domain Eukaryota; kingdom Metazoa; phylum Arthropoda; class Arachnida; order Ixodida; family Ixodidae; genus Amblyomma; species Amblyomma americanum. The sequence continues at coordinate 80,254 of JARKHS020003995.1, forward strand.
CGGAATATACACACATGAACGTATACACACATGAATATACACACATGAATTATCTGTGTATTCTTTCATCGTCATCTATTCCTTCTCCATCCGTTTCCTCAAATCTTGAATAGCTAGATATGAATTCTCAGCAAACAATGACGGAAATTAAGGAAATCCCACAATACCTAGCTTTGTACGATGACATCTGCCATGAAGAACTGCCGGTGCCACCCCCGTTGTGGCATGAGGTGTGTGTATATATATATATATATATATATATATATATATATATATATATATATATATATATATATATATATATATATATATATATATGTATGTATATATATATATATATATATATATATATATATATATATATATATATATATATATATATATATATAGCAGACAAGATAAAGTAAATGAGGGGCCCGTTTGACAAACTTATGAAGGGAGCCAACAGTCACCGAAACCAAGGTGCATAGAGTAACGTTTTTTTTTTATTTTTTAATGTGTTGTGCCTATCAGTGGGATAATATCCCCACCGGCGGCATGGTTATTTTTTCTGCTGCTTTATAAGTAATTTTCTTTAAGCGATTTATTAATCTAAGTAATATTATCCCACTGATAGGCACAACACATTAAAAAAAATAACGTTACTCTATGCACCTTGGTTTCGGTGACTGTTGGCTCCCTTCATAAGTATATATATATATATATATATATATATATATATATATATATATATATATATATATATATATATATATATATACGCCCAAATACTGTGCAGTTGTGGTTTTCAAAGGCCGACGTTCCAACGACGACAGTTGAACAAAAGACTTGAAAGTTCTGTTAAATCTTTCGATTTGTCCGTTGGCCTGCGGGTGATGTATTCAAGAATGAGTTTAACTTGTTAGCCCTGTTACTCAGAAATTTGTTAAATTCCTTTGACATGAACTGAGGGCCTTGATCGGATACTATCTCTTCTGGATAGCCTTCATGGGCAAAAACATCAAGTAAGAATTCTGTAATACCTGTAGTTGTTGCATCATCTGTGATCTTCACCTCAGGCCATTTCGAAAAATAGTCAACTAAAGTGATGACATAGCGACAATGTCGAGGCGCTCGCTCAGACGTGCCGACTATGTCGATTGTAAACTTTTGCCGAGGCTTCTCTGGAAAAGGAACAAGCTTAAAAAAGGTGGTACAGATCTTTTCACAGTATTATCTGCCTCGTTGCAGATTGGACAGTTCCTTATCTGTTGTTCTGTCTGTCGGTCCATAGCTGGGCACCAATATTTCCCTTTCAGTCTTGCTTCCATGCGAACTATACCAGGATTTGGCTCATGTGCTGTTTCATTCAATTGTTTTGTCAGCTATTCTGGAACTCCTATACGATCTGCGCGATGCAGAAAGTTATCAATGACAGAAAGTTCTTCTTTCACATTGAAGAAACGTTTAAGATCATTTGATATTTGATGCGACGCTGGCCAGTCTGAAAGGACAAAGTTTTGGACACGCTTAATGCAACTATCTTCCTCCAATGCAGCCCTAAATTGGTCACTCGTGACACAAGTTGACTCAATGAATGAAATCACCTCTTCATGGCTTTCTCTTTCGATGCCTCGAGTAGGCGCAGGAAGTCTTGATAATGCATCTGCTACCTGGTTATGAGATTCCTTGTGATACTGAGTGACAATGTTGTAACACAATAACCGGTTGTACCATCGTGAAATACGAAGTGGTCGGCGACAAGTGCCTGGTGGTCAGTTCGAAGTGTGAACGGACGACCCCATAGATACACATGCCATCGCTCACATGCCCAAATGCATGCTAAAGCTTCTCTTTCCCCCACCGAATATCTTCTTTCTGTCGGAGACAGTGTCCGAGATGCGAAGGCGATAGTCCAGAGTCCTTCAGGACCCTCCTGCTGCAGCACAGCTCTCAGCCTTACATCTGAAGCGTCAGCTCACACTATGGTGGGAAGCAAGGAACTAAACATATGAAGGACAAGTGCAGATGTAAGAAGACGTTTCACTTTGCTTAAACTCTCATGTGCTTCTTTCGACCATATAAACGAATGGCCTTTTCGAAGAAATGCTCTCATAGGCCCCGCAAATGTAGCCAAGTGTGGCAGGAACTTTGCATAGCATTCCACAAGGCCGAAGAATGATTTCAATTCTGCCGCATTCTTTGGTGTTGGAGTTTTTATGAATGAATGAATGAATGAATGAATGAATGAATGAATGAATGAATAATGAATGAATGAATGAATGAATGAATGAATGAATGAATGAATGAATGAATGAATGAATGAATGAATGAATGAACTTTATTTTCTCGTCATAGCGAGTGGAGACTGGGACTAAAGGTCCCAATGACCTGACGAAAGGTCCCCCTTACAGTAAACAGTTCGGACAGCAGTGATAAGAGAAGGAAATACATATAAAAGGCAATAAATACAAAATTTACACAAGTACAATTATATTACACTTGTAATACGCACTACACAGCCACAATGCACACATAGCACAAATGCACTGTATATATTGATTTTGTGAACGGATGTACGTACATACAAACAGAAATGGAACGGAATTACATTAATCAAGAAAAGGAAATAACATTGGCTAGTAGCAATGCGGTTAACTCTTTCTTGAAAGTACCCAATGGAGCGCTAAAGTCTAACAGTTCCTCAACCTTGTTTAATATTTCAGTTGACTGATATAAACATGTTTGCTTTCCGTAATTTGATCTTGTTTTCGGCTTGTGTCGGATGTTTCGCCGTTGAAGGTGCCGAGATGTATCTGTATTGAATGTTTTAGAGAATAATTTCTGTTTGTGTACTGTAAGCAGAAGCTTCTTATAATAAATTTTGTCTTTGCGAAGAAGTGAATAACTCTGGAATAATGGAGCGGTTGCAAGATCTGCATAACGACCATGGTAATTGTTGTATATACGAAGAATGCGCTTTTGTAAAAGAATTAGCTTGTAGTAGTTCGTTGTTGTTGTTGTTGTTCCCCATACCAAGATCCCATAGCAGAGCTTTGAATAAAAAAAGGCATTGTATAACTGTTGTTTGAGCCAAATAGGAATTAGGTGGGCTATTCTTTTAATAATACCTACGTATTTAGAAAGATAATTGCATAACCTGCTTATATGTGAACTCCGCGATAAATGTTCATCAAACCATACACATAAGAATTTTTGTTCCTTAACGCGAGTAATTTCCGTGTCATTAAAATATAAGTTAATGTCACTATGCATGTTTTCGTTACGAGGCCTGAATAAAATGTAGGTTGTTTTTGCTGTATTGAGTTCTAGGTAGCCGCCGCGGTGGCTGAGTGGTTATGGCGCTCGGCTGCCGGCCCGAAAGACGCGGGTTCGATCCCGGCAGCGGCGGTCGAATTTCGATGGACGGGAAATTCAGGAGGCCCGTCTGCTGTGCGATGTCAGTGCACGTGAAAGAACCCCAGGTGGTCGAAATTTCCGGAGCCCTCCACTACGGCGTCCCTCATAGCCTGAGTCGCTTTGGGAAGATAAACCATAAACCATGAGTTCTAGATAGTTTTCAATCTTATCTTTATGTCCTAACTTTAGTAGGGGTGAAACAATTGCAATTTTCAGGCGTTAAGGAATTTCGTCGCCCTTTAAAAAAACCATTCAGTATGCAAAGGAGAATATCTGTCAGAACAATAATAATAATAATAATAAATAATAATAATAATAATAATAATAATAATAATAATAATAATAATAATAATAATAATAATAATAATAATAATAATAATAATAATAATAATAATAATAATATTAATAATAATAATAATAATAATAATAATAATAATAATAATAATAATAATAATAATAATAATAATAATTTATTTTGTCACTAGCGTGACAATTTATTTTGTCGTGAACTAGCGCTCCCGAATTTCAAATCCGTATTCAATGATACTGTTGTCCTTAAGCGCTATTGGTACAGTGAATTAAAACAGGAAACTACCCAGACGAGGCAACTTAGGAAACATAACCGTTACATTGTTCCTAGGTCAAACACGAGGTATGGTGCGGCCAGGCGTTGCGCTTATGTTCCGGCTACGCTCAACAAACTGCCAGGTGAAATATTTAAGGCCAGCGCTAAAGGCAAACTCAGAGACTTACTGAAGAATGAATGAAAAAATTAGTTTTAGTTTTAATGCAATCTGTTTCGCTTTATTAGATTTTGCGCCTTTATGATCTTTTCAGTTGTGTTTCGAATGGGCTTAGTAATTTTAAGTGTGCTCTTTTTCATGTTTATTGTTATTTTGCTTTCTTCGCCTATATACATACGCATGAGTCATACTTTTCCGTCACTATGTATTTTTTAGGCACGGTCCTACACGCCATCTTAAGGCTTAGACCGGCCTGTCTCTCCTGTATCTGCTACTGACGGTGACAAAATAAATTATTATTATTATTATTAATATTATTATTATTATTATTATTATTATTATTATTATTATTATATTATTATTATTATTATTATTATTATTATTATTATTATTATTATTATTATTATTATTATTATTATTATTATTAAAAACTGCTATAGTTCAGCCGCTATGTAAAGGAGGACAGAAAGACGACGTGAAAAACTATCGACCCATCTCGATCTTGCCTATACTTTCTCACATAATCGAAAAATTTCCTTTGAGATCCATGTCATCCTTTGTTGAAAAATTTTCCATTTTGACATCCCGTCAGTTTGGTTTCGTTCCCGGTCGTGGTGCTGTAGCTCTTCTGGAAGAGTTCTCTGATTAACTTTTTTTCAGCTTTCGATCAAAATTTGTTTATTGTTGCTTTACTTTTACACAGTTCCAAAGCTTTTGAAACAGTTCATGACGGTACTTTATTAGAGAAACTATACTCCATAGGTTTCAGAGGACCATTTTACGATGTGCTCAAGAATTGTCTTTCCGGTCGATCACAAGTTGTTGTTTTAGACGGGAAGACAAATGTAAGTAGTCAACTTCCATTAAAGGCCGGAGTTCTGCAGGGCTCCCTATTATCACCTCTTCTGCTCAACTTGTTTGTTAATGACTTACCTGAAGTAATTTCCAAAGGTCTAATATTTCAATTCGCCGACGACACTGTTTTGCTTTCCAAGCACTTTCCGTACAACATGGCCATTACTAATCTCCAGAATAATATACACATAACAATGACTTGGTTCACTAATAACTGCTTGGAGGTTAACCCGATTAAAACAAAACTAGTTTGCTTCAGATCCCCATTAAAACTAACAGCTATGGATGCGCCGGTTTTTCTACATGTTCACGACTGTTTTCCCTTTCGGTGCGTGCCGGTCACCTTTGTGAATTCGATAAAATACTTGCGAGTCTTCTTCGACAGTGATATGTCTTGGCACAGCCAGCTATCACAGTCTGTGATAAGCTTCGAAGCGCAGCCTGGTTGTTTTTCCATATAAAATCCATTGTTTCTTTTCCAATAATAAAAAAAAGCTATTGCGCATGCTCTGGTGTACAGCATTCTCCGATATGGGATTACTGTTTTTGCTTTTTGCTCGGCCAGATGGCAAAAAAAGTTGACACTTTATTAAGAAACATGCTAAGAAATGTAGCATATGATGCCCCCTTTTCTGTGTTCGACAATATTTTCACAGCCCTTGGTTTTCCATGCTTTCGAACACTCTTTGTACAGACTGCAGTGGTACGACATTTCTGGGACAGCTTCCCGAAGCCTGCGTAGTACCATTCGTTTTGAGGTGCCGCGCTCCTCAGCAAGGTATGAGGAAGCCAGGTGCTGTGTTTATGTTCCCCAAATTTTTAATGATTTTCCAGAGGAAGTGTTTTCCGCAATATCAAAAAAAGCTCTAAAAATCGTGGTTAACTCACAGTAACACGGTTCTTATATATATGCCTGAAAAATATTCATGATCTGGCACGAAGTGCTAAATCACTCCTGTCTTAACGTAGGTTCCTTGCTGTTTATCTTCATTTCTTGTTGATGTTACTTTTCCTAACCTGTTGCACCGTGGTCAATATTCATTTCGTGTTACTATTGTGTTGATATTATGTTGATATTTTATGTTCATATTGCACGTCCGTCTGCCAACTATGCCGGCCAAGTCCCTCAAGCCACTAGAGGCTTTGACAGGCCCGTTTCATTGTTCTGTACATGTTATGTGCAATAAAAGATTTATTATTTATATTATTAATATTATACATCACGGGTCAATTTTATCTCCATTGTTGTTTATATTTTTGTGAATGATTTCCCTTTGTCTATTTACAATTTTTTAGTGTTCCAATATGCTGATGACACAGCGTTATTGTTGTTGTTATCCTATCAAAAGATGGCACATACCCACACTGGGGGATCGGCCAAGAATCGGGTGGCTATTCACCTGAACGCAGTTAATAAAAAGGAAAAGCACGTGGGAGCGCAACACCGGTGAATTCTTCCTCATGAACAGAAAAGGGATGAGAGTTTTGCTAAATTAAAAGAATAATAATAAAGATAGGGATTAAATAGTAATGATTAAGTCAAAATGTAATAATTGATAGAAAAGAAAAGTGAACCACGCCGTAAGGGAAGGGATAAAGGGTGGACTAAGAGAGAAAAGGAAGAAAGAGGTGTCGTAGTGGAGGGCTCCGGAATAATTTAGACCACCTGGGGATCTTTATCGTGCACTGACACCGCACAGCACACGGGTGGCGCCTTAGCGTTTTGCCTCCATAACGCTAAGGCACCCGTGTGCTCTGCGATGTTGAAGAAAGTAAAAGTGGTTTTGTGGGAAAAGAAATGCCGTAGTATCTCTCTCACATATCGGCCGACACCTGAACCACGCCGTAAGGGAGGGATAAAGGGGGACTAAGAGAAGAAAGGAAGAAAGAGGTGCCGTAGTGGAGGGCTCCGGAATAATTTAGACCACCTTGGGATCTTTATCGTGCACTGACACCGCACAGCACACGGGCGCCTTAGCGTTTCGGTTCCACCGAAACGCGGCCGCCGATGTCGGGTTCGAACCCGTGTACTCGGGATCAGTAGCCGAGCGCCCGCTTCCCCTGCAATTTTGTCGCAGATTCATGCTGATTAGGTTTAAGACATGCTGTGTTTTGTGCAGTACACTATCCCAAAAAAGTTTCTGCTACAGCTTTACTGAAGTGCCTCATGATGCTTTGCTAAACTTCAAACTTAACCTGCACAACTTCAGTCGTTTCAGATGATAGGATGGAAATTGGAATGAGTCATATTTCGTTTCTAATAGCAGTCCGTGGTGATAACGTTTCAGACACTTTCAACCTGTTATAATGTCATTGTCGAATAAGTTTTTTTCTAAGCGCACCACTGCTCAGTACGAGATATTGTGCGAACGCTCGGTTTTTAAGCGAAAGTTTTCGTACACTATGTAAAGCAGATTTCGCCGTGCGTTGCCGGTAGGCCTTCAAGTTAGCCAGAGGCTATGTGTGGCATAGGACTTACCTATGTGGTCCAGGATGGTGTCGAACCACTTGACATTGACTTTTGACCTCTCCATTCGCCGGTAGAGGGTGGTAGAATAGGCCGCAGCGTTTATTGCGTGAGCAGCCTCTTGCGATCAACCACAAACTGCCACCTGCCAGGGTTGAAAGTTGGGCGCGCTGCTTCCTACCCAGTATGCAGAACGCACTCAAGATTACAGACACAAAGCCGCGTTTACTTGCCCGATAAACCAGAGCTTTCGATCTCTAGCCAGGTTCAGGAGTAGTTAAACCGCAGTGAATTTTAAAAGCGAAAGCTTTTACCACTTTCGTCAGAACGACTTCGCCGTCGCCTCACGTTTGATCTTGAACATTCTTGTGCTGTGCTGTTGCTGACACGAAGAAAGGAAAGTGCACGGGACTGCCTACTGGCTCAAGCCGAGCCACGCTCGCTGCCGCGTGCAAAAAGTAGGAGAGTTTAAGGATAGGAGAGGAAAATAGTAAGAAAAGGCGCCGCGCGCTAATAGGCCCATATGCCCCTGGCCGATCCCGGAGGCAGTGCAATACCCGGCCGACCCGTGCCAGAATGCGTCTAGCACTCCGCCATATTCCAAAAATAAGTTTAATATCTTGGGTCCAAGGACTAGCAACAGATATTAAATCAGGTATCAGATGCCATTTGAACACCCTTTATGCGGCCGCTGCGTTTTTATGGAGGCAATAACGCTAAGGCGCCCGTGTGATGTGTCATGTCAGTGCACGTTAAAGATCCCAAAGTGGTCGAAATTATTCCGGAGCCCTCCACTACGACACCTCTTTCTTCCTTTCTTCTTTCACTCCATTCTTTATCCCTTCCCTTAACGCGCGGTTCAGGTGTCCAAAGATATAAGGGTCAGATACTGCGCCATTTCCTTTCTTGACAAACCAATTATTATTATTATTATTATTATTATTGCTGTGCCGCTGGCATAGCAACGCATCACGTGACTTAAATAATAAATAATTGGTTTTGGGGGAAATGAAATGACGCAGTATCTGTCTCATATATCTTTGGACACCTGAACCGCGCCGTAAGGGAAGGGATAAAGGAGGGAGTGAAAGAAGAAATGAAGAATAGGTGCCGTATTGGAGGGCTCCGGCATAATTTCGACCACCTGGGGATCTTTAACGTGCACTGACATCGCACAGCACACGGGCGCCTTAGCGTTTTTCCTCCATAAAAACGCAGCAGCCGCGGTCGGGTTCGAACCCGGGAGCTCCGGATCAGTAGTCGAGCGCCCTAACCACTGAGGCACCGCGGCGGGGCTTCGCCGCGCCGGTGCTCCACAGCGACGGAGCGGATGCTGCCTGACCACGTGATCTGGCCTAGCCTGAGCTGGATAAAAAAAAATTGGCAGCTCGACTATGCCAGGATATACATGGCGAGAGATGCGATGTCAGTGCACGTTAAAGATCACCAGGTGGTCGAAATTATTCCGGAGCCCTCCACTACGGCACCTACCTCTTCCTTTCTTCTTTCAATCCCTCCTTTATCCCTTTGCTTACGGCGCGGTTCAGGTGTCCAACGATATATGAGACAGATACTGTGCCATTTCCTTTCCCCCAAAAAAACCAATTATTATTAAAAGGAAAGAGCACGGGCCTGCCTACTGGCTCAAGCCGAGCCACGCTCGCTGCAGCGTGCTTAAAGTAGGAGACTTAAAGGATAGGGGGGAAAGATAGATTAAAAAGGCGCCGTGCGCCAATAGGCCTATATGCCCCGGGCCGATCCCGGAGGCAGTGCAATACCGGGCCGACCCGTGCTAGATTGCGTCTACCACTCCGCCATATTCCAAAAATAAATATCTTGGGTCCAAGGACCAGCAGCAGATATTAAATTAAGTATCAGTTGCCTGATACAGGTACGATACAGCCGCCCATTACACCTCCGCCTTTTATACGTAGAAGGGGTCATGGGCCTAGTCAAGCTGTCAAGACAGCTTTTAGCTCTTGCCTCTTTCCAGGATCCATTATTTCTGGAAAATAAAAGAATTGAATTGAATTGAAATTGATACTCAGTGCCCCGCAAGCGACGCGCGGCGAGGCTGCGACGAAGCACCCGGCGAAATCAGAATTCGGGCATGTGCTGCCCTCGCGCACATGTTCGACACAAATCCATGTCTCCTTGAAAAGTGGTTCCATTCACGAATGCAAGGAAATCAGAGTCCTCGGACTCTTCATACACAACCAGCGCCGCTGTGACGCAACACTTGCCAAGCTCAGGCAGGCGGGGACCAGGTGGGCCGCATGGTCCGCCGGGTTTCCAACAAGCGCGGTGGGTTATTATGCAAAGACGCCTTGCGGCTGGCTAACGCATTCGTGACCAGTCGACGCTTGTATTCGACTCCCTACCTTCACCTGCGGAAACAGGAAAAGGATGCCCTTGAGGTCATCCTCCGCAAAATCATGAAACGATCGAGCGCTGGACCTCCCGGTCTCTACCTCTACCAGCCACCGCATTTCACTGGGGATGGTGAACACTTTCAGGGAACTTCGGGAGGGACACCTCAACAACCAATACATTCGTCTCACAAAGACAGGGTCGGGTCGCCGCCTTCTAGCCCGCCTTGACATCCAGCACACCCAAATGGCAGAGAGATGCCGCCTTCTCCTACACTGGAGACGCGCCCTCCACGTGCGGCCTCACCCCAACAACATGCCCAAAGAGGACCACAATGGTAGCTGCCTGGCGTGGGCGGAAGCGTTGCACCGCCGTTTTTGGAGCAAACCAGGAGTATTCTATGCAGACGCCTTCGGCCCGTACCCCAGGGGATGGTACATGGCCGCGGTCGTGCACGAGGGCAAAGCAGTAGCCGGCCTTACTTTCAAGGCCCAGTCAGCAATTCACGCAGAAGAGGTTGCCATCGCCCTGGCAGCCTCCGACTCCTCCTCCAAATACATAATCACCGACTCGCGAGGGGCTTGTCGAAACGTCAAGCAAGGGTGGGTTACTCTCTTGGCTTATTGCATCTACCAAAATTGTAGCCGAGACTCGGTTCCTGCGCACCGATGTCTCGTTTGTGTTCCAGGTCACCAAATGCCTCTACGGAAACAAAGCAGCCGACGCCGCCGCCCGCGCGCTCTCTCTCCGGGCATTTCCCACGGGACCCGACGCTGACCAGGACTCCGATTTCAATCCGGTTTACACTTCTAAGAAGATATGCGATTATTACAAATCCAGCACCAAACTCTTCCCAACCCGTTGCAAAGGAGGGCTGGGGAAGGCCAACGAGGAGCTACTTCGGCGCCTGCTCACTAACCCGATGCTGTGGCCTGCAACTCTAAAGCATTTCAATACACAACTCCATGTGCTGTGCTCGCACTGCGGGCAAGTGTCTGGCTGCTACCACATAGTGTGGGCGTGCCAGCAGAGCTCACCTCTGCCCCCTATCCCAAACCCCTGCTGAGAGGACTGCGAGGCGACCCTGTCCGGCTGCTGCACCCTCGAGGCGCAAAGGTCCTTAAGGCAGCGCGCCCGGGCTGCGGGAACCGCCAATGGAATGCCTAACTAGGCATCCCACCTAGCGGTTGTAAGGGCGTGACCCCTCAGGTCACGACCCCCAACACCTCTCTCTATGATTAATAAATATTTTCACCCCCACCGCCTCCCAGCATATTAAGGAACTTGACCGGAACCACGACCTGTTCCGAGGACTGCGGAAGCCACCTCCAAGACTAACTGCTTGCGCGGCTCTTCAAAAAAGACAGGCTCGAACCTGCTAATTTCTAAAAAAAACTCGAAACCTGGAAAAAACTCGAGCTCCAGCACCGCAAGTCCCTGCGCGTGTGCCTAGGCCTGCCCAAAAACTCGCAGTGCGCCGCAACATTGGCCGGGGCAGGAGCCTGGCCACTTGTGCTCCAAGCAGCGCGCAGGGCACTGAATCACATCGACCGGCTTCACCGCGCACCGGACGGCGGCTCGCTGCTGCAGCGGATACGCTCTCACCCGCGCTCACGAATGGGCGCGGCGCTTCTCGAGTATGAGCAATTGACTCAAGGCCCACCCCCCTACGGCTCCGGCGCGCCCTGGCCTGCTGCCTAGGAGGTACAGCGAGAGATCGTCGGCATCGCGGGAAAGCTGAGCACACCCCTCTGTGCTGTGCAGCATCTGGCCAGAGCCGTAATAAACGAGGAACTCCAGGACAATCTCCTCGTGTACACCGACGGCTCAGTGGCCCGCGACAGCTGCTCCATTGCTGCGGCGGCTACCATCCCCGCCCTGCGACTGCACAGCCACCAACACGCAACCTTCCTGGGCTCCTCCACCACGGCGGAGTTGATGGGGATCCGGCTTGGGCTGGACCTGCTGCTCACCCTCGGCCTTCCGCCGCCCAGGAGTGCTCTGCTGTGCGACTCCCGCACCGGCCTCAGCCGCCTGCAATCTAACGCCCGCGGTAACCCACTAGTGCGGGAAATTCGCTCGCGTATCGAGCGCCTCATGCAGATAGGATGTACCGTGCGTGCACAGTGGGTGCCCGGTCTCTGCGACATCGCCGGCAACGAAGAAGCTGACGACCTCGCGACCGCTGCACATCAACTACCTGCCAGCGACCTGCCCCATGCGTTGGAGGACGTGCGCGCGGCCATCCACGACCATCTCCGAAAGCAGCACCCCGACCCACGCATCGCAGGAGGTGAGCGCATCGACAGTATCAACGGCTGTCGCGCACTTACACAGTCGCAACGTGTAATGATCCTCCGCGCGCGCATTGGCTGCGTGTGGCCCGGGGAACGACGGGAGCGTCACGGAATCGCGACGAGTGATGTGTGTGACGATGCGGTGCAGTGGAAACACTAGAACACCTGCTCCTTCACTGTGTCGCGTTCGCCGATGCTCGTCGCGATATGCTTACTACCAGACAACCCCAAGACGCTATTGTGGCCGCAGGGCAGTGCGCGCACTCGTGAACGAACCTTGGTGAGCCTCTGTGCATTCCTCGAAACCACGGGCTTCACGTCCCGTCTGTTCTCCGTCAGGTAGTTACACGCAGTGACCGAACGCTCCGCGAGTTCTACCTTGAACGATTAATAACTGGACGCCCCACTCCAGTTGTAGACAACGCAGTGCTGTGCGCGTGTGTTTTAATTCCTCCAATATGAACTATTCACGTGCACAACCTGGACACATTTCTTATTGTGTAAATAGCTTGTATTTATTACTTCTCCCCCATCCTCTCTTCCTGTACCCTCACCTCTTTCATTTCTCCATTCTGCCTGCTATCCTTTACTTCCGCTGACCCAGCTCTGATGCTTCAGTACTGATGGCAGATGCCGGGGCTAGCAAAAATCTTTTCCTTCCTTTTTACTATTATTTTAATAAATAAAACCACTGCCACCACCACCACCAACCTGCTCGTACCCATTCCCGCGGCTACGTCACATGAAGTGTGAACATATAGACAGTGGGGTGGGGGGAACATTTGCTCTATTTATACAGATTGCCACCATGTCTGAGTTTTCTGCTGTCATAAATACGGAAGATGTAACCTGCAACCTGGTTTGTTGGTTGGTTGGTTGGGTATTTTTTAGGGAATGGAATTGGCGCGGTACCTATCTCACATATCGACGGACACCTGAACCGCGCCGTAAGGGAAGGGATAAAGGAGGGACTAAGAGAAGAAAGGAAGAAAGAGGTGGCATAGTGGGAATAATTTTGACCACCTGGGGATCTTTAACGTGCATTGACATCGCACAGCGCACGGGCGCCTATGCGTTTCTCCTCCATCGAAACGCAGCCGCCCAGTTCGGGTTATAGCTCGGCAACTCCGGATCAGAAAGAAAGAAAATTGGTTTTGGGGGAAGAGAAATGGTGCTGTATCTCTCTCAGATATCGGCCGACACCTGAACTGCGCCGTAAGGCAAGGGATAAAGGAACGACTAAGAGAATAAAGAAAGAGGTGCCGTAGTGGAGGGCGCCTGAATAATTTCGACCACCCGGGGATCTTTAACGTGCACTGACATCTCACAGCAAACGGGCACCTTAGCGTTTCGCCTCCATTGAAACGCGGTCGCCGAGGTCGGGTTCGAACCCGGGTACTCCGTAGCAGTAGCCGAGTACATGTCCAAACCACTGAGCCACCGCGGCGGGTGAGGCAGTTACTGCGCTTATGATTTCTTGACTAAGTTACGCTGAGAAATATTTACTAAGATTACGTTGAAACTGCAGGGCAGGGAAAGCCGTCGTTGCAGTTTTGTCGCAGCTTCATGCTTATTGAGTTTAAGACATGCTGGGTTTTGTGCAGTAAACTTAACCAAATAAGTTTCTGCTTCAGCTTTACTAAATAGCCTCATGATTCTTTGCAAAACTTGAAACTGAACCTGCACAACTTTAGTCGTTTCAGATGACAGGATGGAAATTGGATTGGGTCGTAGTTTGGTGTTAATATCAGTACGTGGTGGTAACGTTTACGGCACTTTTTTATCCTTTAATTACTAATGCCAATGCAAATGTAATGTTAATTTTTTTTCTGGCCACACCATTTTCAACCTGCTGGTGTTTTAGCATTCCTGAGTACGAAATATTGCGCGAAAGCTTTCCTACACTACGTAAAGCCGATTTCGAGGGCTCCGGAATAATTTTACTACGTGTGGATCTTTAACATGCACTGACATCGCACAGCACAGGACGCTTTAGCGTTTTGCCTCCATAAAAACGCAGCCGCCGCTGTCGGGTTCGAACCCGCGAAAAACCAATTTTCATTTTCATTTTTCCGTGTGCTCTGCAACGTCAGAGCACGTTAAGGATCCCAAGGTGGTCGAAATAAACCGTAGACAACACACACACACATCTGATGCCTATTTTAATATCTGTTGCTGGTCCTTGGACCCAAGATATTAAACTTATTTTTGGAATCTGGAGGAGTGCTAGAAGTACTCTGGCACGGGACGGTCCGGTATTACTACCAGGCCGACCCGGTATTACTACCGGGCTCCGGGATCGGTTATTACTACCGACTGCCTCCGGGATCGGCCCCGGGGCCTATGGGCCTAGTAGCGCGCGCTTTCCTCTCCTATCCTTTAACTTTCCTACTTTCAGCACGCGGCAGCGAGCGTGGCTCGGCTTTTAAGAGAATTTTATCTTTCCGAAAATATCTACAGTGCTAAGAACTCTTTACACAAGTGGTCTGGTTTCCAAGGTCATCACAATGAGCCATTATTGTGCAGGCATCACATATATGCCAATGACATTTCAGTGGACAATTCGTGGTTTCTACACGAGATGGCTTAAAGCAGCTTCATTATGCGCTTAAGTGGAACACAAGAAAGGAAAATATGAGCAACATCTCGCCAAACTTCTTAATACGGAAGGATGGGCGTGGACACACCTCTATCGCTAACAACAATGAACCTTGTTGACCAGCGGAGGAGGGAGACCTCCTCAGCCAACACGACGAGTTCTTAATTCAAGTGTTTCAGCATCAAATCTCTAAGGCGGTACAGTAAAGGGAACATTGCTTTCTTCTGGCTTCCCCGCAAGGCAGCAAGTCCCCTCCTTTTCCAGAGTACATAAGCAGCCACACACATTATTAATTCAAAAAAGAAATCGCGACTGCGACTCTGCCTGCGCATGCGCACCTGGAACATGCGCGCTACCAAGCGCCAGAAATTTCGCGCGACTGGGCATTCAAAAACGGCATGGTTCAGAGTTTCAGTTCGACCTCATTGCGGACATGAGGCGGAGGGCGCCACGCCCCACGCCGCAAGACGGTCAGCTGTGGGTAACGCTTCCCATTCGCGAAGACAGGTAAAATTGGATACATCAGCGGGGAGAGAGGCAAAGATTCTTTGCTTCCGCCTTTTGCGCACTTTCCTGCGCTGGTCTACATTCAGGGTGCGAAACGCAACATATTCGCAAGTTTCAGTCGCGGACAATTCTTTCAAATCACAGTCAGGAAGTGTTCCTTTCCTCAAAATGCAACTTTCAATTTTCAGTTCTTTCGGTCTTCTTTCTCTTCCTCCTTTATTCCTTCCCTTAAGGCGCGGTTCGGGTGTGCGCCGAGATATGTGAGAGAGTTACTGCGCAATTTCCTTTCCTCAAAAACCAATTTTGGTGGTGGTAGTGGTTTTATTAAAAATAATAGTAAAAAGGAAGGAAAAGATTTTTGCTAGCCCCGGCATCTGCCATCGATACTGAAGCACCTGAGCTGGGGCAGTGGAAATAAAGGACAGCAGGCAGAATGGAGAAATGAAATGAAAGAGGTGAGGGGACAGGAAATTTTCATTTTTTTTCTCTACGGTGCCTCATTCTCGCTTCTGTCACTCCCTCCTCCCTTACTTCCATCACGGCGCGCTTGAAGTGTAATAATAACAATAATAATAATTGGTTTTTGAGGAAAGGAAATGACTCAGTATCTGTCTCATATATCGGCGGACACCTGAAACGCGCCGTAAGGGAAATAATAAAGGAGAGAGTGAAAGGAAGAAAGAGGTGTCGTCGTGGAGGGCTCTGGAATAATTTAGACCACCTGGGGATCTTCATCGTGCACTGACATCGCACAGCACACAGGCGGGCGCCTTAGCGTTTTGCCTCCATAACGCTAAGGCGCCCGTGTGCTCTTCGATGCCGAAGAAAGAAATAAAAATTGGCTTTGGGGAGAAAGGAAATGGCGCAGTATCTGTCTCACATATCGGCCGACACCTGAACCACGCCGTAAGGGGAGGGATAAAGGGGGACTAAGAGAAGAAAGGAAGAAAGAGGTGCTTCTAGCCTTAGTGAAGGGCTCCGGATTAATTTAGACCATATTAACGTGCACTGACATCGCACAGCACACGGGCGCCTTAGCGTTTCGCCTCCGCCGATGTCGGGTTCGAACTCGTGTACTCCGGATCAGTAGCCGAGCGCCCGCTTCCCCTGCAATTTTGTCGCAGATTCATGCTGATTAGGTTTAAGACATGCTGTGTTTTGTGCAGTACACTATCCCAAAAAAAGTTTCTGCCACAGCTTTACTAAAGTGCCTCATGATGTTTTGCTAAACTTCAAACTTAACCTGCACAACTTCAGTCGTTTCAGATGATAGGATGGAAATTGGAATGCGTCATATTTCGTTTTTAATAGCAGTCCGTGGTGATAACGTTTCAGACACTTTAAACCGGTTATAATGTGTATGTCGAATAAGTTTATTTCTAAGCACACCACTTTCAACCTGTTCCAAAAATTCGCTGGTAATTTAGCACTGCTCAGTACGAGATAGTGTGCGAACGCACGGTTTTTAAGCGAAAGCTTTCCTACACTATGTTAAGCACATTTCGCCGAGCGGTGCCGGTTGGTCTTCAAGTTAGCCAGCGGTCATGTGTGGCAATTGACTTTTGACCTCTCCATTCACCGGTAGAGGGTGGTAGAATAGGCCGCAGCGTTCATTGGGTGAGCAGCCTCTTGCGATCAACCACTAACTGCCACCTGCCAGGGTCGCAAGTTGGGCGCGCTGCAGCTGCCTATCCAGTATGCAGAACGCACTCAAGATTACAGACCCCAAGCCGCGTTTACTTGCCTGATACAGCACAGCTTTCGATCTCTAGCCAGGTTCAGCAGTAGTTAAACCGCAGCGAATTTTAAAACCGAAAGCTTTTACCACTTTCGTCAGAGCGACTTCGCCGTCGCCTCACGTTTGATCTTGAACATTCTTGTGCTGTGCTGTGCTGACAGGAAGAATGAAAGCAAAGTGCACGGGACTGCCTACTGTCTCAAGCCGAGCCACGCTCGCTGCCGCGTGCTTAAAGTAGGCGAGTTTAAGGATAGGAGAGGAAAAATATTAAGAAAAGGCGCCGCGCGCTAATAGGCCCATAGGCCCCGGGCCGATCCCGGAGGCAGTGCAATACCGGGCCGACCCGTGCCGGAGTGCGTCTAGCACTCCGCCATATTTCAAAAATAAGTTTAATACCTTGGGTTCAAGGACCAGCAACAGATATTAAATCAGGTATCAGATGCCATTTGAACATCCTTGATGCGGCGGCTGCGTTTTTATGGAGGCAATAACGCTAAGGCACCCGTGTGCTGTGTGATGTCATTTCAAATTAAAGATCTTCAAGTGGTCGCAATTATTCCGGAGCCCTCCACTACGGCACCTCCTTCTTCCTTTCTTCCTTCCCTCCCTCCTTTATCCCTACCCTTACGGCGCGGCTCAGGTGTCCAATGATATATGTCAGACACTGCGCCATTTCCTTTCCTGAAAAACCAATTACAATTATTATTATTATTATTGCTCCGCCGCTGGCATAGCAACGCATCACGTGACTTCGACGCGCCGGTGCTCCACAGCGACGGAGCGGCTGCTGCCTGACCACGTGATCTGGCCTAGCCTGAGCTGGATAAAAAAAAAATTGGCAGCTCAACTACGCCAGGATATACATGGCGAGAGATACGTTTCCCTGGCTGAGCTTGTTGTGGTCACTCTATGTTTAGCAATGAGAGAGATATAGGCTCCGTCTCGGTGGCTATCCGCCGTCTATTACGCTCGGAAGTCTGGCACCTCCGCTTGGCAAGTCGTTCCTCTCTGTTCGGGCAGCTCCGCTGCTCTCTTCGCCTTCTGACGCTCATACTCTCTTTGTTGTCAACGCCATATGAACGCCGTCGGCTCACTTGTTTTGTTTCGTTTTTGAGGAAAGGAAATGCACAGCAACCGCCTCACATATCTCGGTGGACACCCGAACCGCGCCGTAAAGGAAGGAATAAAGGAAGGAGGGAAAGAAGAAAACGAGAACTGAAAATTGAAAGTTGGATTTTGAGGAAAGGAGCGGCGCTGCGCAGCGGCGGAACACCTGTGGCTCGGTGCTACTAGTGGCGCATGCGCAGTAGTGACTAGGGAGCAGGAGAGAGAGAGAAATATCCGCGGCGAAGAGCGCGTTGTGACGTCATGTGCCTCCTCGGAGCACCGCCACGGCGAAATCGCAAGTTCGCGGCCAGAAAAACTTTCGCTCTAAAAATCCTTATAACAAACTGAAGGTGGAGGGAGGGCCCCAGGCGGTGGAGTCTTTAGTTGAGTGCCCCATCAGCTATCCGGCTGGCCCGGGCGATCAGACAGCGCTGATCCTCCAGGTCCGTGCTAGACAGGACGACTTCCCGCTGAGACCTGGAGGGGTGAGGTATGGGGACGCGGAGGCAGGAATGGGGCGTTTTCATGTGGAATGGCAGAGGGAGGTGTGTGGGCCACAAAAAGGGCAGTTTTCCGGGTAGCATGTAGGGCGCGGTAGCGCGGGGGGGGGGGGGGAGGTGCTAGTCCTGAGTAGGAGTTAGAATGCCGCCTCGTTTCGACGGAGATCTTTGTGAGTACGTTCTTCAGTATAAGTGGCAATGCTGGAGTATTAAGTAAGTTATGTAGGAGTATGTATATAAGTGGGATGGACTGCACCCATCTGGTTATTTGCTGCCTTTCTTCTTTTTCATCTGCGAGCAGTTTTTTCTCTTTACTGCGAAAGCAATTGATTTCTACCAGTCATATCCCCGCCTAATACCCATAACTAGAGAGCTGCCCGCCCGCCCACCGCCACCCTCCAGGAAAGTTTGGTCGCATGTGTGAAGCCTCGGCTTATAATAAAAACACCAAAGTCATCATCGGTGATAAATCGAACTTCTTTAACAGAATTGTCCATGTCTGATAGCCCCGTAATTGTTTTGTTTACCAACCCTGTAATTGGTTGTCTTGCCTGCTGTGGTGTCGACCTGGAGGGCCGCCCAAGAAGGGAGTCGAGACTCGGCAAAACATGACGAATGACGTTTTATTAATGGCGGGATGGGTTTTTATACGGAACGATCACATGGCAATCCAAAGTACAGATGCAAATATACAAGTCAAATTCCAATCCAAGTAGAACCAAACTGGAATTGACACCTAGGACACAACATACCCCCTCCCTTCGGGGAAAAGCACTCTGTCAAAAACTAAGATTTCACACTTTATCAAGAAAATGCACTTCATCAAACCACTGATTATCTGAAACATCTGGATATCTGAAAAGAATAATGAACACTTCATAGAAAACAATGAATATGCCCATCCGAAATATATCTTCTCCCTTTTTTGTTTAGAAATAATGAGGGGTCTTAAATGCATGGCAAGCTGAAATCGTCAAAAAGGGTCAGCAAATGCTGCTAGGGCAGCGTCACTGAAGGCTGCTAGTAACGTCAGACACTTTAGCTCACGTGATGTCATTAGGGTTGGATGAATTGTCTGTTCCCTGAGTGTGCCCAGGGAATCTGCTGATGGGCGTCCCCATGAGCAGTGAATCCTTCATTCAAATAAAATGATATCTCATAAAATGCTCCTTCATATTGCTATCTTTATGAAATGACTGTAGAACACCGGCTAGTTTTAATTGGCTGGAAGAACCATCCTACATCAATGAAAACTAAAGGTCTACACGACCATAGAACATCAGCGAGCTTTACTGAACCGGAACATACACACATGAACGTATACACACATGAATTATCTGTGTATTCTTTCATCGTCATCTATTTCTTCTCCATCCTTTTCCTCAAATCTTGAATAGATAGATATGAATTCTCAGCAAACAATGACGAAAATTAAGGAAATCCCACAATACCTGGCTTTGTACGATGACATCTGCCATGACGAACTGCCGGTGCCTACCCTGTTGTGGCATGAGGTATATATATATATATATATATATATATATATATATATATATATATATATATATATATATATATATATATATATATATATATATATATATATTATATATATATGGTTTTCACAGACAAGGTAAAGTAAATGAGGGGCCTGTTTGACAAACTTATGAAGGGAGCCAACAGTCACCGAAACCAAGGTGCATAGAGTAACGTTATTTTTTTATTTTTTAATGTGTTGTGCCTATCAGTGGGATAATATCCCCACCGGCGGCATGGTTATTTTTTCTGCTGCTTTATAAGTAATTTTCTTTGAGCGATTTATTAATCTAAGTAATAGTATCCCACTGATAGGCACAACACATAAAAAGAAAACGTTACTCTATGTACCTTGGTTTCGGTGACTGTTGGCTCCCTTCATATATATATATATATATATATATATATATATATATATATATATATATATATATATATATATATATATATATATCGCACTAATACTGTGCAGTTGTGGTTTTCAAAGGCCGACGTTCCAACGATGACTGTTGAACAAAAGACTTGAAAGTTCTGTTAAATCTTTCGATTTGTCCGTTGGCTTGCGGGTGATATATCGAAGAATGAGTTAACTTGTTAGCCCTGTTACTCAGAAATTGCTTAAATTCCTTTGACATGAACTGAGGGCCTTGATCAGATACTATCTCTTCTGGATAGCCTTCATGGGCAAAAACATCAAGTAAGGATTCTGTAATACCTGTAGTTGTTGCATCATCTGTGATCCTCACCTCAGGCGATTTCGAAAAATAGTCAACTAAAGTGATGGCATAGCGACAATGTCGAGGCGCTCGCTCAAACGTGCCGACTATGTCGATTGTTAACCTTTGGCGAGGCTTCTCTGGAAAAGGAACAAGCTTAAAAAAGGTGGTACAGATCTTTTCACAGTATTATCTGCCTCGATGCAGATTGGAGAGTTCCTTATCTGTTGTTCTGTCTGTCGGTCCATAGCTGGCCACCAATATTTCCCTTTCAGTCTTGCTTCCATGCGAACTATACCAGGATTTGGCTCATGTGCTGTTTCAATCAACTGTTCTGTCAGCGATTCTGGAACTACAATACGATCTGCGCGATACAGCATGTTATCAATGACAGAAAGTTCTTTCACATTGAAGAAACGTTTAAGATCAATTGATATTTGATGCGACGCTGGCCAGTCTGAAAGGACAAAGTTTTGGACGCGCTTAATGCAACTATCTTCTTCCAATGCAGCCCTAAATTGGTCACTCGTGACACAAGTTGACTCAATGAATGCAATCACCTCTTCTTGGCTTTCTCTTTCGATGCCTCGAGTAGGCGCAGGAAGTCTTGATAATGCATCTGCTACCTGGTCATGAGATCCCTTGTGATACTGAGTGACAAAGTTGTAACACAATAACCGGTTGTACCATCGTGAAATACGAAGTGGTCGGCGACCTGTACCTTGCTTCGAAAGTAATGAAACAAGTGCCTGGTGGTCAGTTCGAAGTGTGAACGGACGACCCCATAGATACTCATGTCATCGCTCACATGCCCACATGCATGCTAAAGCTTCTCTTTCCCTCACCGAATAGCTTCTTTCTGTCGGAGACAGTGTCCGAGATGCAAAGGCAATAGTCCGGAGTCCTTCAAGACCCTCCTGCTGCAGCACAGCTCCCAGCCCTACATCTGAAGCGTCAGTTCACACTATTGTGGGAAGCAAGGAATTAAACATATGAAGGACAAGTGCAGATGCAAGAAGACGTTTCACTTTGCTGAAACTCTCATGTGCTTCTTTCGACCATATAAACGGATGGTCTTTTCGAAGAAGTGCTCTCATAGGCCCCGCAAATGTAGCCAAGTGTGGCAGGAACTTTGCATAGTATTCCACAAGGCCGAAGAGTGATTTCAATTCTGCCGCATATTTTGGTATTGGAGTTTTTATGAATTAATTAATTAATTATTAATGAACTTAATTTTCTCGTCATAGCGAGTGGAGACTGGGACTAAGGGTACCAATGACCTGACGAAAGGTCCAAGCCCCCTACAGTAAACAGTTTCGATAGCAGTGATTATAGAATGAAATTCATATAAAAGGCAAAAGTACAGAATTTACACAAGTACAAACATATTACACTTATAATACGCACTACACAGCCACAATGCACACATAGCACAACTGCACTGTGTAACATCGGCTAGAAGCAATGCGGTTAGCTCTTTCTTGAAAGTACCCAATGGAGCGCTGAAGTCTAACAGTTCCTCAACCTTGTTTAATATTTCAGTTGACTGATATAAAAATGTTTGCTTTCATAATTTGTTCTTGTTTTCGGCTTGTGTCGGATGTTTCGCCGTAGAAGGTGCCGAGGTGTATCTGTATTGAATGTTTTAGAGAAAAAATTCTGTTTGTGTACTGCAAGCAGAAGCTTATTATAATAATTTTGTCTGCGTGAAGAAGTGAATAACGCTGGAATAATGGAGCGGTGGCAAGGTCTGCATAACGACCATGGTAATGGCTATATATATGAAGAATGCGTTTTTGTAAAAGAATTAGCTTGTAGTAGTTCGTTGTTGCTGTTGTTCCCCATACCAAGATCCCATAGTTTATCTCGTGTAAACAACAAATCCTGGCTTTGGTCTGAGACACCCGGAGTTTCAGTGAGAAAGCACTACTTCACGAGGTCAAATCAGCGAACCGGTTTGTGTTATGCTTGGCCTTGAGCATGATCTTGGGCAAGTCGTAAATAAATAGATAAATAATGATTGAAATAAATATTGCCGTGACTGGGATTCGAACCAGCGGAGGGGCGAACAGATCACCTTCACTGGCCACTGCACAAGAACACTACACCATCGCCGCAGCCGTTCACGCCCCGTGTTAAACTGCAACACGCTTTCGCGCTATGCATAACACTCGTCTTCTTCGTCAACTAATACTACTGTCAATTAATATTAGTGGTTTGAACTATGTCGCGGTAATGCAAGAGAGATGTGCGCTGCATGCGTTGGCGTGGACTGTGGCAGAAACACGGCATTACGACAATAGGCCTTGACGCGGACATTTCTGCTGAAACGAGGCACTGGAGCATAGGCCGCCGGCCTATGCTTAAAAAGTTGAAGACCACATGCCTGGCTTTCTGTGTCATTGGACACATCTATCGCGCTTTCAGATACGTGGCGGTTGTGTCCATCTGCAAGAAACTGGGATTTCTCACATTATTTCGTGCTTAGCAATGCTAAACCGCCAGCCATATTTTTTCCTTTTTGAATTCGCCAACATTTCGTTGCTCCCTTAATGTGTACCCTTTGATTAGCTGGCAGCCTAGCAGCAATCGAAACCACATGTAATTGTCTGCTGGCGCGCACCTATTTACGAATAAGTCTAGTAGGTCAGTACCGGTGGATGTATAGTCTTTTTTTTTTGTTCTGGGCCGTAGAGGTATTGACATCAAGAAACACGCAATGAAGAGACTTGACTGGCGTATCTGAAAAAAAAGCAGAGCTCAAGGTGCTCAGGCACGGCGAACAACAACAACAACAACAACAACAACAACAACAACAACAACAACAACAACAACAACAACAACAACAACAACAACAACAACAACAACAACAACAACAACAACAACAACAACAACAACAACAACAACAACAACAACAACAACAACAACTCGCACGTGCCAAACTCTGCAGCGGTGCTTATTCAAGCTGTTCTTGATCGTGCTCACATGAAATGACAACTCTAGGAACTGTAAAAAAAAAGTTGCCCTTGATCTACCTCGTTAAGTTTGATGCGTAGCTTCGCTAGCACGTTTGATCTTTATTCTATTTTTGTTTCTTTACCCTTTTTTTAGCTTAAAAATGCCAATTGCACCTAAATATTCTTGCTCTCGTTCCTCGGCTTTCCTCTTGTGATAAACCGCCTGAGCTGCCCGTTGCGATTCGTGCCGTCATTCGCTCTGTTCGGTTTTGTCTTAACCCGCTGGCACTGGCCTCCTACTGCTGCATGCTGTCGTTGTTGATGTTTCCTGTGAAGCAATGGCGCTGCGCGTTGTTGTTGGCCTCAGGTGCAGTGGCACATACCCACAGTCAGGGATTGACCAGGGTGCCTTGCACATTCAAGCAATAGTGGCATACAGAAGCAAACAAGGTAGACGTGAGTGCAGTTTGGCTGTGGAAGGAAACATTTCCTCCGGCGACTTCATCATTCGCCTCTTCATTATCGCTCTTCACATTTCCCGCTCTCCATCTCTTTCCGTATCCTGTTTAGCAAGGTTATACTCAGTTATACTGTATTCCCCGCTCCACTTCTGCTTGCCGCCTCGCTTGACGTTGTCTTCTGTTTTGTTGCTCAGCTCGCCTTCTGCGTCGCTCGGCTTTGGCACCGGTCGAAGGACGGGCTTCATCGATAATTTATCGTTTGCTGCAGTGAACATTCCTCAACAAAATTTCACATTTCGCCTCTTCTTTCTGGCATCCGCGTGTGCACGCAACCCCGCTTCTCGCTCTTCATATTCACACCTTCTCTCACCTCGGCTGCCGCTGGCGAGATGCCCTCCTCCTATTGGCTGCAGCATACGCGATGCTTATCCGAGTTTACCCGAGCTTCCTCCCATTGGGCTGCAGCTGGCGAGACGCTCCTCCGAGCTTACCCGAGTTACTCCGATGCTTCACCCGAACATAGCGGCTTTTTCGCGAGTGACATATTTAGCGCTACTGCGCTAAAAAGGCTTTTCTATTCTCTTCATTCATGAGCTG
Source organism: Amblyomma americanum (assembly GCA_030143305.2). Taxonomy (NCBI): domain Eukaryota; kingdom Metazoa; phylum Arthropoda; class Arachnida; order Ixodida; family Ixodidae; genus Amblyomma; species Amblyomma americanum. The sequence continues at coordinate 105,103 of JARKHS020003995.1, forward strand.
GCAGCACGATTTATATACCTGGGTTGAAATGTACTAGGCGCTTGTCTGCAGACGCCGAACGCCAACCCAAAAAGTTGGTTAGTTAAATGTAACCAGTTGAGCCACAGTGGGTTAAAGAGGCTTCACATCGTTGATAAGCGAACATCACACACACGCCTGAAAAAGACATTGTGGAAATTATCGCATATCAGAGACTTGCGCTGCATTCCCACTGAACTCATAGGTAGCATATATGCAGCCTTTTTCTGAGCGCTACGAACTTTGTTATTAGACACACCAGAGAGCCCAACAGCTATCCGTAGCGTTGTTTTGGCTCCTAATCAAGGTTAATCTGATTATATATCCTACATCACGTCTAACAAAATTATATCGGTTTATACTGCCTTCGCTTGATTGCCGAAATGCTTTCTCCTTTATTGTATACTCTGATCTCTTACCGTCCTACACGATATCATATGCATGCATCGTTATGGTTCTACCGGTCGAAATAGGAAGGAAGATATTTATTGATAGCAAATTAGACGTAAAACTTGTTCTAAAGTAATTTTAACCCTCTTGTATCAATCACTAAGGGGGAAGTAACAAACTTTCCCGTGTCACTGCATTCACTTTTCTGATTCTTATTCACAGAATAGGTGCTGTTTCTCTTCGCCTACTCTCTTGTTTATGGTATTTGGCCTTAAAGGACTATAGACACTAAATATTTGCTCGCTTCTTTTTTTTCGTTTAAACGATGCGTTGGATATTCGTATACATGGCGCACTCTGTGGTACTCGAGTACGACCGCTAAATAATTTATAATTGAATTTCTTCTTCGCGGTGTTTCGGTTTTGGTTTCATCTACCGAACGATCACTGTGACGTCAAGTCGATGTATTGGTCACGTGATCCAGTAGAAAAACTGTAATATAATCACTGACAGGTCATTTTTTGTCATTCGAGATCTTGGAAGAGGCTGGATTAAATGTCGAAGTGAATTAAATCCACACATCAGTGATTATATTGCAGTTTTTCTAGTGAATCACGTGATCAAAGCACCAACTTGACGTCACAGTCGCCGTTCGGTCGACGAAATCAAAGCCGAAACAGCATGAGAGAAGAAATTCAGTTCTGAATTACTTAGAGGTTGTAGGCAAACACCGTCCGGTAATCTATGTATTTCAACGTCTAACGCATCGTCTGACAGAAGAAAACGCGCACCAAAATTTGGTATCTATAGTCCTTCAATGGGTTAGGGTCAGCCGTTGTTACAGCTTTCAGCTGCGGAGGCGTTTCGAAACTGCGAGGTCAGGAAGCGCAACGAATCGTCCCCCGTGAGGAAGGGCAACTCGATGCCACGTTTGCCCGTGTAGTTGGCCATGTGTGGTAACGACAGCAGTTCCGGCTGCGTGCGGCGCATGATGTAGATCCACACCTTCCGGCGAGGAAGGGAGTGCGAAATATCATCGGACGCTGTCGCAGACGAGCAGGAGGAGTTGAGTGCGGATTCGGCTTCAGTGTGCGCTGGCTGTGGATGAGTCAGCAACTCAACGTCTTCCAGCGATCTGGCGTAAAAATCCGGGTGCGACTCGATGCGGTCGAGGAACTCTAGCATGCGGTCGTCCACATCGTACACTTCCCCGAACACCTCCTGCGCAGCGCAAAGATCGAGAAACGAGAACTGAAATGAAAAATTAAGCCTTTTCAAGTCCTGAAAACCGCATGGAGTTTCTCAAAACTGCCTAGGTGGAAAAGGAATGTCGCGGTCCTCCATCCTCCGTACACTCACAAAAATTTCTTTACAGTCTATAGACTGTCCGTAGACCACTGTCTATAAATGCTGTAGACTATAGACAAACCCTAGGGAACAGTCAACATGCAACACAAATCCTATAGACAGTCTATAGACAATCAATAGATTTATGGCCATACAATTTTAACTCTTTAGTTAGACAGTCTGTAGACTATAAATAGACAAAAAGAAATATCTATAGGAAGGCAATAGAGTTTAGAAGAAGTCTATAGACTGTCTATAGACCATTATAGACTTATTCGGCTTGGCTAATGTTTGGAAGCAAATGTCTGTTAATACGCCTTTTCTTGGGGGAACCTCTAAGAGGTATTTCGTACGAGACTAATATCAAACATTCCCTGGTTACAAATAAATAAAACTAGTAGAACGCCCTTTTACAAAAATTTAATTTGTGCTCAGGGGAAAGCATCGCGGCACAGCTGTGTTTCCGCTGCAGAACCAATGTTTTCTGCCAATCGCTAGCGAAGCATAATACGAACCGTGCACTTCCCAGCATTGCCGCGAAGTCTGAAGCGCACTTTAAGAAACTCGCACTCACGGTGGCAGGCTCTTTTTCCTCTGCAGTTAAATACACCTCAAGCACGAAGCAACAGATTCCCCTCAAAGAGACCCTCTAGCAAATGGCATCGACAGATTGTTATGACTTCGCAGTTAATCCGTGAATAATCCCCTTGCACCTGCGTGTCCCTCGGGCTTAACAGTGATGTAATGGCAACCGGCAGACGCCATTGGCTAGAGGGTGTCCTTGAGGGCATTTGCCGCTTCGTTCTATATTTGTATTGGACCATAGGCAATGGTGAGGAATTCTATAGTAAACTGTGACAAATAAGGTTGCCACAGAAAACTTTAAATTACTCCGTGCAAAACCATTCTGTAAGCGCAACTGATATGGGTTTGTACAAACAGTATGCAGCTTGGCCCAACCTGAATTGGTTGCCTATCGCATTCTCAAGGGCCCCTGCTTGCAGACGGCGTTGCATCATGACTCAGAAATTGATCCACGCAACTACCATAAACCATTTCGCGGCGACGGAGCGACAACAGTTGGCCTTCACAAATTCGTTAGTTGACCATTGTAAGGGCTTTTTAAATTGTATAAAACTGTCGACAAGACAACTACGGCAATGTCTGTTAGCGCGAAATTTCTTAATTTAAAAAAAGCTACAGAGTGAGCGCAGGAAGAAAGACGGAGGGAAATAATCTTTTGTGAGATATGAATAACGAGCTATTTATCTTAACAACAGTAGGCGTCCCGTAGTGTAGGACTCAAGGTAAGGGGGGGGGGGGGGGGTGCGAAGGAAGTTGACATTTTCCTCAACCTTTTCTGAACACTTCCTTCATCGCTTGAAAGCAGTGCGTAAATTTACCGTTCTTCCGGATACCGGTCCTGATGCATTTAACGATATACCGATTTACCGACCGAGTCCTAATTAGTTTCTAACATCAGGTTACTGTCCTACTTTACAACTTCCAATCCTCCAACCGCGTTATAGGCGGTTACCAAGAATGAGTTTATATTTCTGTCGTCGTCCCTGACCCCCAAGGACTCAGGGACAGTGATCGTGCTTCCGTCGACGTCTGAATGGGCTCTGCTACATTCTAACACAATATGCTCAATTGTCTATTCGAATTTACCGTACACTACACACGAATCATGATCTTCGGCAAATTTCTTTACATAGATGCATGTTCTGAGGCTCTTGACCTGGTTTCAAATGATTGGGTCCTGACTCGGGAAATATCGTAAAATGGTTCCTTTCTGATTTCTCTTTTCTGTTTTGTGCAGGTCCATAGACGGTTCCTTACCCACGAAACTGATACAGCTGGCATCCTCTGTCGCATCAACGCAGCGTTTAGAGCTCTCCGTTTCCCCACTCTGGTCTCATGTACACATCTTTAGTTGTCTAGTTGCCTTCCTCCGCCGTCGAAGAATATGTTTGCTGTATAACCGCTTAAATGTCGGAACTGTCCATCAGTTCTCGTCCATGTTCCAAAGGCGTCCTTCACCAAATATTTTACTCAGTGCTTCCTGCGGTACAGGTGATGTCCAGCCCACATGTCTCCCTGTGCTTGCTCATTTGTGGTTCTCTCACGAACAGCTAATGCTAATCTTCCAACAGATCACTGATTTATTTCTATCCCCTATTTTACTTGAGACCTCTATACACAACACCGCGTTCCCAAATGTAAGCCCTGACGATATTACTTCTTTCTTGACTCCCTCAGCACTTCGTACTTATTCTACCCCGTAGGGTTTCATGCTTTCTTATCACAGTATTTCTCATTCCTTTCTCCCTGACAATGCGTTTGCGCTCATCCACGCAGCCTACGTTTACCCATTCCCCAATATTTTTGTACCATCCAATACCGGTCATGCCAAGGCAATGAGCGAACTGGTAACGTTCATAACGGCGCCGGGCTGGCGCCTCTACTCACGTGGCCTTGGCCTTCGTAAGGAAGTAGGCACGGTATCTCCAACGAGGACACGAGAACCAGAGGCCATTTCTTCACCGTCTTGGCCGGGCCGACCAGCGATGCCTGGCCTTTTGTGGCGTCCGTCAAAACGTGGTTGAAGCTCTCGCCGCTTTTCAGGGTCCCGTAGACGAACACAGAGTGCCACGCCTCTTTCGTCCCACGCCCTTCCATGATGCCGGGTGAGCTCCGGTTAGTCGAATCAAGCTGCGTTTCACAAACAGAACGAAGTGGTATTGGAAAATATCCGTATCGATGACACAATGGATCTCAAAATGAACGTGTTGGTATCAAAGTGTCTGCACTGGCTCAAGAAGGGCCGCGCGAACTGAGACAAAGTTGTGCCTCTGCTAGCCTCAGCAAAATGCGTCCCTGAAGGGCAGGGAGAGAGAATATGTACGAAAGCTGACAGAGGTCTATCCGAGCTAGCACAGTCTAGCCTCTTACCCTGGACAGCGGTAATTAGCAGATGACTGCAAAATAAAGACGAAGGATGAGCAAGAGATAGCTGGGAGTGACGAAAGCTTGGTTAGCATCAGCTGCTTAAATACATATTTATTTTGACGATACGAGTGACTGTCACGTGCAAAGCAGTCATTCAGGATTAAAAGCATTCAGCACGATCAAAACTTATCATGCTTTCACTGGCTCAGAAAACGGGAATCTGTATCCAGGAGCAGAATGCGAGAGCCGCTCACTCACCCTGCTTTCTATACGCCCAGCAAATTAAGCTAACTGTGCAGAAGCGTCAGCTGTGGAGTTAGCCTCGCTCTGCGGTGCAAAGAGAGGCACCAAAAGCGCTTTGTCGAGTGCACGGCCAGTTTTTTATGATGTTCCTCTTTTTTGTGGCCGCCACTTTGTAGGACAGATAGGCTGTTGTGTTTACGGCTGGCTGCAGTACAATTGCATGCAGTCGGCTGTCCGCCACCGGCCAAGGCGCTGGATAGGAATGAAAGTTCAGCATGACATATTCTCTTTCTCTCTTTGTTTGCGCCTCGTGTGCTTGCAAGCCTTCTTCGAAGAGTTGAAAAGCTTCGGGACGTTCCAAAGGCCAACGCACGCGGAAGGTGTTTCAAGCATTGTGTACTGACAACCCTATCAGAAAGCACTTTAGATATCAGTAATTCATGGTTGTTTTCTTACCGCCCTCCCACCTCCCTGCCTTGTTTATATCTTTGACAGTGCTTCTTACACCGTTATGTTTTTCCATACCTTTCTTTCGATTACTCCTTCCCGGCCTCTAGCTCTTTCTCGTCCTGCCTTCCAGTCTCGCCCGACCTCGCTTTCCTTGCCGGCTGTTTATTTTTTCGCTACCCCCAGTATATTTATTAGAGTGCGGAACAAACTTTAATTTGCTAGTCAGCATCCTTATTTGTTCTTTTGCTTTGTCTGCTGCTTTGCGCCTAGTTTGCTTGATAATGCTAACGCTTGCACTCTGACCAAGCGGCCAACGCCTCATGGCGTTGGCGTCAGGGCAAGCCGCAAGCTCGAGCATTGTTAAGTTTGCGGGCAACAGTACGTTGTAAGCCATTCACGCCTTATCCTGCTTATCGGACAGCGTTCAAGGCGGTGTCGCAGTGCTCCTAGAATTCGAGGCCACCGCGTAGGTCTAAAAGCTCACGCCGCATCGTAGGAGCACGCTATATGAGTTCGCACGAGAGGAAATAGATTATATTTCGCTTCTAATCGCGTGCTTTCCGCTGCATAATGCGAGCTGCTTCTCTGCGAGCGACAAGAAAGAACAAGCTGGTGGGAGCCTGTGTGAATAGCCATAACGACACATTCTGGGCATGAGCACACCACCGTCATTTCAGGACGTGTAATGGCGGCGACTGCGTTTAAAGTTCTTATGTTGCAAAAGAAAACCTGCTCACCAATGCGAATGTTACCCGCTAGATAGGGGAGTAGGCCTCCTGGAGAATGTGCTGTGGACACTTGAAGAGCCGAATGCGAAGTGGAAGGAAGAAACATGGCAGACGAGCGCTAACTTATCTACGTTTATCATAGGTACAATGTCCCAAAGACAGTTGGGTCGGGGCTGCGTGTGGAGTGCAAATGTCACTGTTGATTGTTTGCTCTCGACGATAGAGCGGTATTTGTTCGTGAGTTCTTTCCATGCAAGAGCTGCTGGGGTATTAGGCACAGTCGCATAGCATGCAAATCGGGGGCGTGCTACCGATGCGATGGAGGTAACCATTATTGAAAAAAAAATCATCTGCTGCGATAGTCGCACAACCGATGGAGCCTATAGGCACGATTGATCGAATGAAGTGAGCATACTGGATGGATGGATGGAATAAACTTTAATGTCAAACGAATAAGGTGATCTACCTCCCCCCCCCCCCCCCCCGAAACGCGGGTAAGATTAATTAGCGTGACATGTGGTTTGTACAGACACTTATGCATGTTGCGTAAAGACATTCTTGCTTCACCTCACATCATTGAACCTGCTCAGATGGCCTAAACTGTATCAGCTAAAAAAAAATCCTGACGGATGCGGTTCAGTTGGGGATTAACACCAATGAATTTTGAATAAACCATGCATTACACATGCAACCCCGCCTGGTTTGTAATAACTCTGAATAGAGGTCTTCAAGAAAGTACGCAAAACTTATCTGAGCGCCCGTTTCAGATCACAGCGGAGGCATGGGGCAATAACGAAGTGAAAAAGCAATGTAACTAAATAGAGTTAGAGGAAATCATTATATCAAGGCACCTATCCGTAGATAACCAATAAAAGCACGCTGTAATAAGGCTTGACATTACAGGAACATTGATGCATAGACTCCTCGTGATACCGCTAACCATGTGTGGTCAGCGAAAGTTGTTAACAAGTAGCGCTCCGTATTCGTATAGATAGGCTCAAATCATCCCTTTAAACATTTAAAGCCTCGGCGCCTGATAAGAGCTGCGCTGTCGTGGTCCTGCAAGCGCTCCACTAGCAAGCGTGCAAAAATCTTGTGCGCGTGCTCTTTTTGTATTGCTGGCCCCAGAAAACTCGCGTAATAGCATTTATCGCCTCTTCTATCTTTTCACCACGCAAGCATGCACGTTACAGGGCTCCTAAGGCGTATTTTTACAGCAAAACTCTGACAACAATGCCTGAGTGCACCGGCGAACCACTAACGCAAAGGTGGAGACGGCGCTGTACCTCGCGCCGTTCCCGATCCTAGTTCGCGCCTGCGCCACAGCGTGGCGTCGATTTCGTGAAAATCGCCAATTGGTGTCGCAGATTTTTAAAAACTTCGCACCTCTGCGAGACATCACAGGTTGCAGAAAACAAAATAAAAAGCTCATAACAAAAGCTTCTCAAGCTTGTAAAATATGAGAGGCGTTGTCCTGGTCTCTGATTGTTCCCTCTATAATATGTGCGGTTATCGTTCGGATACGGGTGAGAAAAAGGCATGCGCATCAGTAACTGCCGAATGCTGCCACTTTTATTCGGAAGAACTGCTACCGATTTAACAACAGTCGGGGCACAGGTTTCCTCAAAGTCAAAGTAGTCTGCACTTTCACACACGCAAGAGATTGGCGCATCAGTCAGCTCCATTGCTAGGAGGTATTAATATGAGCTGGCAGGGGGAGCTTTTTTTCCCTCTTCGGTAGGGGGAACTGAGTGGCCAGTGTTTTCTCTGTGTGCTCAGTGAGAAATGCTAGTAACACGAAGTGCACGTGTACTGGAATGAGGAGTGTGAAAACGCTTGATTTCTTTGTTCTTCTATGGATTCCGTTTACTCTCCGAAATGGCGAATTGTGCGCACAAACTTGACCACGGAAATGTCCAAACAAGTGCCAAGGTATAAAATGTAAAAAAAAAGTTATGCTTCGAAGTCCCGGGAACAATGTAGAGTTTCGAAAGCCATTTGGAAAAGATGCAGTGCAACCTCATTCTTCCAGATAGTTTCGGGGGCTCTGAGCTGCACTTTATGCTTTACGCTGTCGAGGCAGTCGTGCTTGTCGATTTTATTACTTCAAACACTTTATTGCAGTTCGGGGTATTTCGTACTCCCTCCCTCTCATTTCCTGGCTACCCTGCCATGCTTGAACCATGATCGTCCTCGATACGTCCCCTGCTGTCCTTTCAAATCACCTTTAAACGTTTTCTGGTTGCTGCCGGACGGACCATCAGACAATCTTATGTCAGCAACGGGCATAAAGAGCGGTGATTTTCCCTGAGGACAACCCCTCATAGGTGGCAGCAGCAAGTGCTTAGGTGACTAGTGTATAACCACAGCAAAAATAAAAGCCGACAGGAGTTAAAAGTTCAGACGCCATTCGCTCTGGCCAGTATCTGGTTCTTAATACTGCGTCACCGTATGTTTATCGCTGCTTGAAAGGACGGGTGATGGTAGGGCATAATGAAGGAGTCGCTCTCTTCGAACTTCTTAATAGGAACACTAAAGAAAAATACTAAGTCAGGCAAGACAGATTGTTTAGTGCCACGCGATAGCAAAATTCCATTGTATTTTTTTTTCGAATCAACGCTTTTATAAGCCGGAAAACAGCGTGGAAGCGAATACAACTGGCGCCACCACTTGCAGATTCGTGCAGCATCGGTTGGCGACGTATTTACGAGCTTTCTCGAGGAACGCTATTTCGCCGTACATGGACAATCGCCGTCGAAATACGAGAAAACCGGCGCAGCGAGCGAAACCAAGAATGCGAAGTGCCTCATAATTAAAACAGCGCATAACTCGCACTTCCGCGAGAAAAACGTTCAACCGCCTGACGCGTGTTCAATATTATGCGTGCATTCCGTGCCGACAGCTATAGCCGCTGCAGGCTGCAGGCTAAAGCTTGGGAGCAACGTACCCTGACTCGTTTCCCTTACAGCTCGCAGGAAGCAATTGGCGAAAGTAGAAATCGCAACGACCATAGCCGTCAATCACAGGAATCGTCTGCTGTCGTACTTACTGCGTAGTCAACAAACAAGGGGTAATAAACAGAGCAACGCGGCGTCTTATGAGCAATGCCCGTGCATTTTTAAAGCGATAGCTTTAAGGCTCCCCTTCAGCGGAAAACCAATCATTCCTCCGTCGATGTCCGTTGTGAGGCGAAACTCCGCTATCGACAAGGCCATCTAGGCAGGTTGACTTCACTGCGGTTCAAGAAGGGTGATTTGTGTGTGATGTTAAGTGAAGCTTAATGATGTGCTCATGATTGGAGCGTGCTGTAGACGTGTCAGTGAGATACTAATTAGAATAATTAAGCCGAAGAAAATGTGGTATTCAATGATGTGGTGTTGAGATACTTTGCAGCGCGACTGCTGCTTGCAAGCTTTTGAGAATACCTCGATGCTTACGTGTACACTTCACTGCAGCACACAGAGCACTGAAGCCTACAAGCTCGCCTCGTTGTCGCCGAGGCATACATGCGTGAGCGCGACAAGCAGCCGGTTTTGTAGTATGCGGCACTGCGGTTGCCCTCGATAACTTCGCTTAGTTTCTATCGCATCCACCGAGCTTATTGCTATGGTTCGTGTGCTTAGCAACCAGACGCGAAGAGGGGGGGGGGGGGGGGGGGGGATACCGGCTGAAACGGCCTGCATTTGCATTTGCACATTTCCGACGTGACCGCTGATCCGCTGACTTTCGGTTTTCGGCTTCCGGCCGCGTTTCCTCTCATGGGAAGTGGCGCCTTTGATTGGTCGGAAGGCTTCATTGCAAATGCGCCATAAAAATGATGTAACTGTGCTCATTTCTCGCAGGCGGTATGAATGTGTAAGGCTTTCGGAACTTTCGTCTGCTGTTTTCTCGCAAACGCAGCCACCTATGCGGGCAGAAAAAATACCGGTAGTGTTCCCGGGGAGAAACCTCTCCGACTTACTTAGTTTGTTATTTCCCTTTAGTGTCCCTTTAAACTTGCCACATTCGAGGCTTTGATTTTGAAACGGAGCTACCTAAAATGACATGATAAAGAAATTCAGCGCTTACCAGCATGCAAGGCGTCTGCCGGCGGTATGAACCAAACAGCTCCGTCCCAACTGTGTGCAGTCCTTCGCATCACTGAACTCCTCACCTGAAAGCTCGGGATTGGCAAAAAACAGATGTTGGCAAGGCCCGAATCACGGCGCACGTGTCATCACCGGTGACCTCTGTTCATGCCAACGCTCACATCAGGATTTTTCCGCTCGCATGTGCTAGCGGCCTTGAAGTTTATTTTGCTTTCGGCGCTTGTTCATAAGTGTAACGAACGGGGCTTTGCAACGGCTGTAGGCTAGGACTGGCTAAGCTTCACAGATGCGCTTGACTTCGTGAATATATTGTTAAATATTTATTTGAGGAGACTTAGCCCAGCAGCCGGTAGCAAGGCTGTAAACTGCTGAGTCACAATACGGGGGTTTTCAACACAACCGCAGGTTCGAAGGCTTCACTGCGGACGCTTTATGGCTGTTTGTCCGTTCCTGGCTCCTTCTAATGTTTGTAATCATGCAAAGAATAAAACTAGACTGTCCATGGACGTTTGTCGAAAAAGTCAAGTCTATAGGTTTTCTACAGACAAATCCTATAGAATAGTATCTAAGCAACACAAATCATATAGACAGTCTATAGATAATCTATTGATTTATGGCCATACACTTTTGGCAGACAGTTTTTCTATAGACAGGCTGTAGACTATGAATAGACAAAAGGAAATATCTATAGGTAGAAAATACAGTCTATAAGACATCTGTAGACAGTATAGATCATATTTATAAGGGGTGCCAAAGCTCCGTTTTTGCAAAGTTATCTACGTCTCTCTTTTTTTCTTCAGATAATGCAGCTAGTACATGGGAAGCGCCACTGTGTCGTTTCTGCCACAGCGACAGCTTAATGGTTTGTGCATCCGCCTCGTACGCTGTAAAGGCGTGCTTCGATCCCCAGCGGTTAACCCATCGGTAAGTCTATTGGTGGAAGCTTTCTAGGCCTTGCGTTCTATAAAAGAGGGGTATTCGACCGCACCTTTTGCCGACACACTACAGCCATGGCGCTGCTTGGCCGAGCTGTGTTTGCGGCTTCAATAATGAAATCATCATCATTACCATCATGTCTTTCAGATGACGGGTGACGGCTGTGCGACAGTTGCCGTGCTATCATTATAGAATGAAGGCTACTGGACGAGCGAATGCTTGTTCAAAAAGTAAACAGAGTGAAAGGCAACCCAGACGAGAGGACGCGTGCACTCGATCCGTCCTTTTTACTGGGTTGCATGTCGCGCTGTTTATACGCGGTGCTTCGCCATTTCGTCATACGACAGCATTCTACATCTTCCCAGTCACACTCAGCATAAATTATATTCGCATAACCTTCAATCCCTTATGCATAACAACCCGAAAAAATTCTGGCGGACAAACTGCCCAGCTAGCACGCAGGGCCAAATCGCTCTACAGGATAATGCCGGAAATGTAATTACTGATGGCAAAAGTGTGACAGTCTTTAACAGTTATTTCACATCAGTGTTCACCAAAGAAGATCACTATGACATTCCTGTCACCGCCGACGTCGACTTAATATATATGACCCCAGCTGAATTAACCGTCGAAGGCGTTGTGTCATTAATCAAAAACCTTAAAATGTCCACTAGCTCTAGTGTAGGTCGAATTAGCGCCAATATTCTTAAACTCACTTTAAACTCAAGTGCTCTAATCCTATGTCGCATTTTTCAGCAGTATCTATCAACAGGCAAACTTCCGTTTGATTGGAAGATTGGCAAAGTCATTCCTGTGTTCAAATCTGAAGACAAAGTAATATCATTAACTACCGGCCGACGTCTTTAAAAGCATTGTATCTAGCCTACTAGAAACTACCATTGGCCGCCGCGGTGGCTGAGTGGCTATGGCGCTCGGCTGCTGGCCCGAAAGACGCGGGTTCGATCCCGGCCGCGGCGGTCGAATTTCGATGGAGGCGAAATTCTAGAGGCCCGTGTACTGTGCGATGTCAGTGCACGTTAAAGAACCCCAGGTGGTCGAAATTCCCGGAGCCCTTCACTACGGCGTCTCTCATAGCCTGTGTCGCTTTGGGACGTTAAAACTCCCATAAACCAAACCAAAATACCATTGCTTCAAAGTTCGCTCAGCATCTTGAACAAAACGACGTTTATTAACCTCATCAGCACTGTTTTAGAAAATGACTGTCGTGTTTTACGCAACTCATGGAATTTACTCACGAAGTTATGTCTAATATGAAGGATAGCCAACAGGTTGATTGTACTTTCGCTGACTTTCCTAAGGCATTTGATCGGGTAGCACAATGTAGTTTAATGACCAAACTTTTCAAGTTAAACGTGGACTGGTTAACCCTATCACGGATTAGAAAGCTATTATCTTTTCACGAACAATTCACCTGTATAAATAATTGTCCATCCTGGGTGTCGTTTGGTGTCCCTCAGGGCAGTGCTTTAGGCCCATTACTATTTGTAACACATATTAACGACCTACCAACCGATATTACCTCTACCATCCGTTTGTTTGCTGACGAATGTATTTTCTACCGTAAAATTTTTAATCCAGGCGATCATCTTGCTCTACGGAAGAATCCTGACCATATAACAAACTGGTGCTCTAAGTGGCTAATGACAGTAAACATTAATTGTTTTTTTTGGGGGGGGGGAAGAAAATGGCGCAGTATCTGTCTCATATATCGTTGGACACCTGAACCGCGCCGTAAGGGAAGGGATAAGAGAGGGAGTGAAAGAAGAAAGGAAGAATTAGGGGCCGTAGTGGAGGGCTCCGGAATAATTTCGACCACCTGGGGATCTTTAACGTGCACTGACATCGCACAGCACACGGGCTCCTTAGCGTTTTTCCTCCATAAAAACGCAGCCGCCGCGGTCGGGTTCGAACCCGGGAACTCCGGATCAGTAGTCGAGCGCCCTAACCACTGAGCCACCGCAGCGGGTACAGTAAACATTGATAAATGCAAATTAATGACTTTCAGCTATACATTATCAAATTCCACTTTAACCTACTCTCTCAACAATCACCAAGTCACAACGACGTCTTCATACAAATATCTCGGCCATCGCCTTACTGCACACATTTCCTGGTCTACACACGTAAATAAAACCTCAGCTAAGGCTTCACGAACTCTAGGGCACTGAAAACGTAATCTTGATGGTGCCCAATCTAACACTCGGAAACTAGCTTATCAGATGTTTGACCACCCAAAACTTGAATTTGCGTCGGCCTCACCAAGCCAATCACCTCGCCAAGCCAATCACTTCGCTAAGCATGTCTAACACATTGTCTCGAATCCATACAGAACAATGCTGCACGCTTCATCGCACGCGATTATTATCGTCATTTCAGGGTGCCTAACATCGTTATCACTATCATGTGCGTCATTAGAATCACGTCGTACATTCGCACTTCTTTGCATATTTCATCAAATGAATTTCAGTCCTCAAGGACACACACTGTCTTCATAACGGCCACGTGGAACATCACATCGTCTCCAAATCATAGCAGCTTTGCGCGTATTTCGTTTCGCGCTAAAGCGTTTAACATGTCTGCCCTCCGACAAGCCATACGCCATCGGAATAATCTTCCTGGCGATGCTACTAACACCAGAGATCCTGCCATGTTTCGAGATATGAAAGCCACCACACTTGCCTAATGTCTTGGTTGTATGTGCTTTTAGTAAAAATCAATTTTACTGCTCTATAATATGTAAGATATTGGGCACTTGTCGACTGCATTGCAAAATCGTGTTTTGTTTCTATGTTGTCACATTTTCAAGCTTGTATAACGCTTTTTTTAAGTGTATTCGGCTCAGTATTTGTTGCTATTTAATAACGTTCTTCTTTAACCGTAGTTATTGCTCTAATGTTTTTGGAACTTATGCCTGTGTCCCGCTCACGCAATGCTCTCATGTAAAAAGGAGCCTGTGAGTTACTTGAATAAATAGATTCGCTCAGATTAGCAAGCGCCATTCGTAAGTTCTCGTACTTGCTCGAAAACGCTCCATTACCAGTGGGTCGGGTCATCCGCGGCATTCTTATGATTCAGAACAATCGCATTTTTGTCATTTCTGCAGTGGTATAGCTTGTCGTTTTTGTTATGTTTGAACGCTACAGATACGAGTGAACTTCTATCGGCGGAGCGGGTCTCGTGACCTTGCCTCCCCGTGGTAAATTCACCGAACGAGGTAGGAAAGCGAGCCTCTGCACTGACTGCTGCACCTCGAACGTCTAAAACCATCTGCCTGCCTGCAAATAGAGTCTAGCGCAGGAAAGTACAGTCTTTTTCAAAAGTTTAGAGCCCAGGCGGTTTGCTTCTAAGCCTTGTACGGGGACTTCTCTAATATTCGTGGAATTCCTACCCATTGGAGAAGGCAGGACCAGAAATCTTGTTACCTTCAGGAAATTTGGAGCGCTGGGGATGCATTACGAACCACACAGTGTGGCTCAGAAGCAAACCCCCTGGGCTCCAAAAATTTGACAAATAAACATGAGATCGTGATCTGCATGTTTGTTAGGAAGTTTCTTTGCCAGTCTGGACCGATTCCCGCCCATGAAACCGACGTACCGACAATATTGCTATGATGTCTGGTAAAGCATTTCAACTTGTATGTATACCATATAATATCCGTTAATAGTGTGTAATCGAATACCTCCATTAGTATACAGATGTCTTGTTGACCTAAATATTGTTACTTTGTGTTGTGAACACTCAGCATTCGCTACATCAAGCAAAGCTATGGGCTAGCGTACTGAAGCTGGCAGAGATTGAATCAGGAGGATAATATTTATTGATAGAAGAAATGGCCCGTTAGCATAATTTCAAGCGCGTGTAATGCAGCATTGTCGCAAAAGAAGAAACGATTTACAACGTACCGGCTGTGTTTCGACCTTTTTCTAAACCTTTGCTCCCACCGCAGATGCGGTTTCTTTTTATCTTTACTGCCTCGTTTCTGGAACCAAGCTGCGCGCTGCGATCAGCCGCTGCTGCAGCTGTCGTCCTTGGGGACATTCCGGAACTCGGAGACCAAGAAGCTCTGTGATTCTTCCTTGTCTGCAGTAAGCTCGGGCCACTTGATGCCTGCTTTAAGCGTGTAGTTGGACACGTGGGGCAGTGTCAACAGATCTTCCTCATTTTTGCGCATGAAGTACACCCACACCTTTCGGCGCCAAGGGAAGCTCGGATTGTTGCCAGACGGTTTAGGAGACGACTTAGCCGAATCGAGAGTCGCTTCGGCTTCCGAATTATCTGACTGCGGCTGTGACAGTACATAGACGTCTTCCAGCGATCTGACGTAGAAGTCCGGGTGCGACTCGAGGCGGTCCAGGAGTTCCAGCATCCGGTCGTCAACCTCGTACACTTCGCCGCACACCTCCTGCGTAAGCAAAGAACTGACTGACTTGTACTGAAATGAACCATTTACCTTTTTTTTTCAACTACTGAAAACCGTGAGAAGAAGCAGTCATGGGAAAACGTTCTAAAAGAAGACTCCCATAGTTCAGTGTGTTTTCCTTATTCCTCGCATGGAAAGCATACGGAACATAATCAGTCTATACGAACCGTGTATGCCAGGTGTTTCAGGGCAGGTGATCACTAATTTTAAAAAATAAGGTTCTTGAGGTAACGAGAAGCAATTTGCGGCATAGTAATATGATTGCTGGCGGACGTCAAAAAAACTGGCAAATCATATTAAATAGGCAAGTGATTAACTAAATTCTAATAGTGAAATTTTAACTAATACCAATAGGTTCCTGATTGCAATTACAGATTTGTAGCCGGCCGTTACTAATAGCCATATCAGTTTTTAGAATTTCGAAAACGCCATTTGTGACAGGACAAAATTTGGCTATTTCGACTAGTTACGACCACTGGAGCTGTTGCTTTGCCTGCATACTTTTCGAAAGTGCATGTATTCTAGCATGATGTAGCCAGATTTGGTCGTGCCACAGCGGCGAGAGTAATGGCGTTTTCGAAATTCTAAAAACCGATATGGCTATTACTAACGGCCGGCTAGAAATCTCTAATTGCAATCAGGTACCTATTGGTATACTAGTTAAAAAGTTAACTATTAGAATTTAGTTACTCACTCAGCTAGTTAACATGATTCGCCTGTTTTTTGACGTCCGTCAACGCTGTCATTACTATGCCGGAAAAAGCTTCTGTTCACCTCAAAAACCGTATTTTTAAACACGAGTGAAACACATCCGGGCTCCATATGACGTCACAGCACCATATGGAAGTCATATAAAAACCCCATAAATGCTGTATGGAAACCTATGGAGACGATCTGCGGAGAGTACGGATTTGTCTACAATTTCTGTACTATACAGAGACCATATTTCGATAGTTTCATATTCACGGCCTGATAGGAAAGTTTCGGTGGGGCTGCGGTATACCTTGCGATTACTAGCCATATTTAACAGAATTCTGCGCCCGGAATCATAGTCGAACCAGGAAGCTATCGATCTGATCCCGTCTGTGTGTATATTCTGGTGTGGGATGCTAATATTAACAGAATCCAGTCGCCAGAATGCGGACACCAGGAGGAGCAGCGTCCTTATGCATAACCACATCATTGGCGTTCATATCTCGTGTCGCTATCCCGAGATGCGACTGACTCAGATTGATTACTGGTCGCACAGCTCACTCCTTCTCGTACACTGACATGGAATATCAGCCAATAGCTACTGAACAAGAGCAACCTAAAACGGGGGAAGTGATTGCTACCGTGAGATAGTGCATAGAGTATGGCCGCCCCGCTGACTGACTTTAGTTGAAATATGCAATGGCTTTTTTTAAAGACGCGCAAACAGTTTCCAGCAAAACCTCATCGACGGGAATGCTATGTGGAAATGATCCATAATTAAAACAATGACTACAAAGCAGATGCAGACAGAACGGTTAAGAAAAATATATATTTTTTGAACAGGGAGAGCTGTAATAGTTTACCGCATGACATGCCATGAGGCGTTGGTGTAGAGGTACACCATCCGCCTCACATGCAAGAGGACCGTGGTTCGAATCGCGGTGCCGCGCAAGTCTCTAGTTCCCTTTAGTTTCCCTTTAGCTTTTCCCGATGCCGGGAAAAACGACTCCGGAGACGCCACGATCACTCATTGACTAGGGTGTGCCGCTGTTTCTCGTGGGTTATACAACTCGGCTCCGGGTTATACGTGTCATATCTCAACTGGGCAGAAATGCAAAGACAGACGTGCGCCTAGTTTTTGACCACGTTTAGCAAGACTGGAGGGCTGGACTCCTCAGCGAGATATTTCCTATCCGAAAACCAAACTTGCCCTACTGTTTTCCGAAAAGTCTGAGGAATTCATTGAGGAAATAGGACCACCCTTCTAAACAGTCTGGTAAACCAACCCTTAAATATCAGCGAGTGAATCTAATTTCCAGCCAAACACTACCTCGTGACCTAAATTCATGCGTATGCAATGCGATGCAGTTATGCTCGTGCACAACGCTGTATTCATATCAGGAGAGCAAGCTGCCGGGCTAGTTGGTGATGCATGTTGTAAACTAGGAAGCGCAAAATTCCGCACGAGGGACAGAATAAGGGACACAAAAACAGGTTCACGAGCGCTACTACCAACTGTTTATTCATGCTGTGGGACAGGGGATATATAGGACCAGAATGTCGAGCATGCGCGTGGAAAAGGCACAAAAACAGCACATCAGTCATGCGCACGAGTTAATAAAAAAAAGAATCTAAAAAGGCACATTCCGATAAATTAACCTGTGCAGACGTGTCACTGACACAACGTTCGGACCGCTTACGGTTGGTAGTAGCGCTCGTGAACCTGTTTTTGTGTCCCTTACTCTGTCCCTCGTCCGGTATTTTGCGCTTCATAGTTTACAACAAGCTGTATTCATAGTTGGCACCCATCGAATTACTGCTGATGCGGCCAGGATTAGCGTCCCAGAAACTTTTGTTCCCGAGTGGAGCCAAAGTCCACTGCCACTCCAGCCAAAGTTGTCCTCCCTGTCAATTTATACTCACCCTGTCTGCTCTTTTTTTTTTCTCCTATCTTGTGGTGCGCCGTGTTCCATGATCACTTACCAGCTGGCCCTAGGTTCCACGCTACCGAAGATACCCACTGAGTCTTCACTTCGGTAAGAACGGTTTGATTTATGCAAGAAGGATTTCCTGGACGTGGCCAAACCACTAACGCTTACCAAGATACTGGGGCGCTGTATCTACTCACGTGACCAACGCCTTCGAAGGGAAGCATGCACGGTATCTCCTGCGCAAACGCGAGGACCAAGGGCCACTTCTTCACCGTCCTCGCTGGGCCAACCAGCGACGCCCGGCCGTCGGTAGGCCGCGCTAAGAAGTGGTTGTAGCGCTCGCCGCTCTTCAAGGTTCCGTAGACGAACACATAGTGCCCATCCTCCGTTGCCTCTTCTGTCGGCATAACTGTAGACGAGTCCAGGTCGGTCGAGCGAACCTGAATGTCACAACGTGGCGAAGTCGCAGCGAAAGGTATTGAGAGCACAGATTTGGAGAACGACAAATTATCAAATGCTAACAGGAAGCTGTCCCGATATATCGGTGTAAAGTGCGCGTAAGCTGTGACATATTTGGGCCTCGGCTAGTTGCCGCCTAAGAAGTGGAAAGAAAAGGAAAGATTTCGCATGAAAGGCGAGAGTGCTCGACCTGAGCCAGCCTACCTTAGCCCATTACTTTTCCCAACGAGAATCAGAAGGGGGAGGGGCTATATAAAACAGTACAGTGGAACTGATGCAGAGCTGCACAGCAAAAGAGGAAGCACGAGGATACGCAGCTCGTTTACAATACATACGCAGACCACCGATAGATCTGAATGCCACCGGTTAAGCACCGACGAGCGTTGAACTCAGTAATGGAAGCTGCTTTCAGTATTACTGTAACGTCCTCTGCATCTCTTGGTAACCTCTAAAGTATTAAACAACATATTTTTTCTTACTTTCACATGACCTTGAGAGATGACACCGCATGAAATTCCCGTGTAAACATTGAACGGTACAAAAGTAGAAGTGCGAGCTAGTTGGTTGTTTTAAGAAGCATAAACATTCATTGGTCTAACTTAAATGCTTATCAAAACGGGCACCCAATGTTGGTGTTGCTGGTATTTCGTATACAACATGTCTGTTTTCTCTTGAAATTTGGATCAGATCGCGCTCTCTTCATTGTAGCGGTAAGCGCAACAACCGAAGCTATAGCCGCGTCGATCAAATCTCGCTTGCCGCATTGAAAGAGCAAGCTAGGAATTCGAGATTAAGAATAAATTTTCACTGCCAAAGACGTGTGTCCGGAGTGAAATTCGAGTTGCTTCCCTGCCAACAACAGGACACGACAGTCTATAGTTGGTGTCTTAGTGAAAAACGACACACAGCAACTCTGAAATGGCCTGAACATGAGACACTAGCAATAACTGGTGCAGTTCAGGGGCGTGCTAGCGAGGCGCGAAGGACGTGCTTTTCTGATCACGAATTACAGATTTTATAAAATTGGACGGCATTTAAGAACCGCTTTAAGGGTATGGCGCGATAACGTTAATGGGCTAATGCCCATATATGCGGAAATGGTCATTCTCAACTTTACATTCATACATACTTGGGAGACCTCATACCACTCCTGGCGCAGTGGTGCAGCGGTTAAGCGTCACCGAAGCGTCGAAAGGCGAGGAGCAGCGCAGCTTTTATCATTCTTTTTACAGCTTTACTGTAAACTTCCTTATAAAAACGCGATCTTCGGCATGATTAGCTCAACGTCGATATTCTTATAATTTCTTCCAATATAAGTGCATTACAAATATAATAGAACTAAAGTCCTGCATCGGAAGCCTAACCTCAGAATTCGGTTCTTTTAGTTCCCTTGTAAAAGGGAGATAAATAATTACTTCACATATTGTAACAATATATTCTGTTGGGTTTAATGGCACATAAGCAGCTAAGGCTATATACCATCCGCAATGAAACGATATAGTTGGTACGGCAAGAAATGCACACACACACACACACACACACACACACACACACACACACACACACACACACACACACACACACACACACACACACACACACACACACACACACACACACACACACACACACACACACACACACACACACACACACACACACACACACACACACCACACACACACACACACACACACACACACACACACACACACACACACACACACACACACACGCACACACACACACACACACACACACACACACACACACACACACACACACACACACACACACACACACACACAAACACTCCTGCCTCAACTTGAGTTAAGTATCGTTCCTAGAAGTAGAAATGTACGACTTAAAACTTTTTAGAAATTGTGCTCTTTCAGCGGTGTTCTGTTCAGGGAAATCCCGCTGACAAAAATTTTATCTAATGGCGCGTTAACACTTGGGCGTTCAGCGGCGAGAGCGAGCGGAATCCGCCGCCACGGCAGAGATTCCATCGAAACGCCCAGCGGAAAGCCCCGATCGGTCCTGGACCGATTTCTGCTGCCCGAAAAGTTCCGCCTATTGCAATCGGCCAACAGGACGGCGAGAAAGAAGTAGCAGTCCCACGGCGACAAACATGGCGCCGCCCTTTTAAGCAGGGCCCCTCGCTTCGGACCACAGAGTTTATTACTATTACCTAGAGGGAAAGCTGGCGCCCCGCCTATGGAAGTTGTCATGGAGCTTCCTCGAGACCACCTCAGCCACCATGGGCGCTCTAAGTATCATGAGGCGGAGAGTTGCCGACTGCAGAACCACAACCTTTGGCCAACAAATAATGCGAAAATAAACGCTGTTCGATAATAAAGAATGTCCTAACAGTCAATATTCTGTCTAAATTTTGCAACAAACGAGCAGAAAAGCATGTAAATGTAAATTGTGCCCAAAATAAGCGATGGCTTGCTCTCCAATTGGCCAAGTATTTATTGCAGACCATAAACGCCAATATTTCGTGCTTAACAGGCGCAGTTTTACAAAGAAATGGGTTTAAAAAAATATTGTCGCTTCAACATCTCGAGAAGTTTTTTCATGACATTTCAGAAAACAACAACCTTTTATTGGCGTTGTGTGCTGTGGCGTTTTCGCTACTATGACTTTTACGCACTACGTTTACGCCGAAGTCGTCTGCGCGCGGGGCGCCCTGTGGTTGCGGAACGGGACACCTCAGTAACGCAACTCTATGTTCCTGAAAAAAAAAACGACTGTCGAGCTCCAAGTAGCTCATCGCCCCATGATGCTTTGAGCGCCCATGGAGGTCCAGGTGCAGCGCCGCCAGCTTTCCCTCTAGTTAACAGTAAGAAACTCTAGTCTTCGGACTGAATTCGTCGTTGTTACTGGCTTTTTCAGTGCGTTCGCTGGCCATATTGGGGCACTGGTTTTTCGCTTAGTCTCATCTAACCAATAACAAAGCGTATGAGTGATAAATTTGCTTTATTTTTCATTTAGAGTGACGATTCTGCCGCTTCTAAACTTTAAATTAGCGCCGTTTTTTTTTTGGACAAAAATGGTTCCTTTCGTAACCACCAGATGGCGGCACTAAAGTTAGCCTATCGTTGCGTGTCGGTTTGCATACGCTGAAGTAAAGGTGCGAATATAAGAAATGGTGTAGCGCCCCGCAAAACACCTGCGTTTAGTGTACGTAAGCGTGAATGTACTTATGGAACGTAGACAGCATTGATTAATCGCTTTTCTTCCCATATCTGAGTACGCCGCGAGCAGACGGCATGCAGACGACGAGCGGAGACGTGGTGGCCGGGAAGTGTGAACGAGGCACCTATTCGACGACGGCGGATTTCGCTAGCTGCCGCCACCTAATGCCAGAGTGTGAACAAGCCCTAAGAAATTCCGGCTGAGGTTAGGTTTCCACAAGAGTGTCAGCGAGGAATCATTGCACCGCAGCTGCTGAAGACCTTTTAATTTTTTTTACGTCTCTCCGCAAGTCCATGGCGCGAGGAAAATGTTAGAAACCTGCCAGGTTCTTCTTGAAAGCGTAGAAAAAAATTATTAGTTAGCTATCGCACACTACGTTATGCAGGGAATAACATCGCT
Organism: Amblyomma americanum; assembly: GCA_030143305.2. Classification (NCBI taxonomy): domain Eukaryota; kingdom Metazoa; phylum Arthropoda; class Arachnida; order Ixodida; family Ixodidae; genus Amblyomma; species Amblyomma americanum. The sequence continues at coordinate 127,379 of JARKHS020003995.1, forward strand.
TGCGAGTCGAGCCTGCAACACGCTCACCGTACGCAGCGTTCGTTGTGTGGAGGCACAGCACTTCGTCGCGGGTGCGCCGAATAGAAGTGAAACGCCAGTGAGCGCATCGGAGGCTACAGACGCATACCATTTGTTTTGAAAAAGCTGCAAGCATATGCCCGCCTAAAAAAAAAGCAAAAGGAACTCCAGCCATGCCCATCAGCCCGCGAGAGCGTTCGTTTGAACGCAGGTGGTTTTAAGGACACCGCCGGGACCAGTCAGAAATACCTTTATTATCACTTTTCCACGTGAAGCTACGGTCCGTAGGGGTCAATGCCAACGCCCTTAAGCTAACCCGTAGCAATTAGATCGAGTGCGCATACTGCGAAATGCAGCGAAAAAAAAAGAAAATTTGCGGTCAATTTTTGCTGACGCGACATAACAACATAATACTTTCGCATTAAAATGCGAATGTCGGCATCGGCAAGGTCGTTGCTCGCCGGGAGTTCTCCGGAATCCTTTTAAGAGAGCCAATGCTGAAAAAGCGTCTGCGATGCTAGCCCGCTCTTTTTGTTCGGAGCAGTCTGAAGGTAAGAAAAACAGGGGACAAAACAGGCGCATTGTCGTCCCTACATTCCCTTGTCCTATTTTATGCTCCGGAAAAGCATGCATGGATGTCAACTCCCTGTCTGTCTGTCTGTCTGTCTGTCTGTCTGTCTGTCTGTCTGTCTGTCTGTCTGTCTGTCTGTCTGTCTGTCTGTCTGTCTGTCTGTCTGTCTGTCTGTCTGTCTGTCTGTCTGTCCGTCCGTCCGTCCGTCCGTCCGTCCGTCTTTCCGTCCGTCCATCCGTCCGTCCGTCCGTCCGTCCGTCTGTCTGTCTGTCTGTCCGTCCGTCCGTCCGTCCGTCTGTCGGTCCGTCGGTCTGTCGGTCTGTCGGTCTGTCTGTCTGTCTGTCTGTCTGCCGTCCGTCCGTCCGTCCGTCTGTCTGTCTGTCTGTCTGTCTGTCTGTCTGTCTGTCTGTCTGTCTGTCTGTCTGTCTGTCTGTCTGTCTGTCTGTCGGTCTGTCGGTCTGTCGGTCTGTCTGTCTGTCTGTCTGTCTGTCTGTCCGTCTGCCGTCCGTCCGTCTGTCCGTCCGTCCGTCCGTCCGTCCGTCTGTCTGTCTGTCTGTCTGTCTGTCTGTCTGTCTGTCTGTCTGTCTGTCTGTCTGTCTGTCTGTCTGTCTGTCTGTCTGTCTGTCTGTCTGTGTAGTATTACCAAGCAGCTGATTCGCACAAGGTTACCGGTTGGCTATAATGCTGTGCGTTCAAGGCTATCCTGTATCGCAGCGCAGTTGAGCCGAATGCCCTACGCGCACTGATGCGCGGCTGACGCCGTTGCGCCAGTTGTGGACTAAGCTTGGAGGGAAGCGCATAAAGTATTTCCGGCGTTGATTCATACTCGCACCATTGTTCCGTCGAACTCGCTGGTTCAATAATTAAAGTGAGCAGCGGATGCAGAGACAAATAAGCAAAAACAGATGGCGGGCAGCCACGCAATAAAGATAAAGAAGCTGCGTACGAAACTTTGAGCAAAGACACCTGAAGGCAATTTCTCACTACTTGCGCTCAAGCACACGAATGGGCTGTTTTGGCTATTTCGACTGGATACGTGCACTGGAGAGGTTGCTTTGCCTGCAAGCATTTCGAAAGCGCTTGTATTTTGGCCAGAATTTGTTGGGTCACAGCGCCGAGGGTAACCGCGTTTTCGAAATTCTAAGAACTGATATAAATATTAGCTACAGTGGGACACACGCCTCTGAGACAATAATTAAAAAGTTAACTATTCAATACTAGTTAACCAGCCGGCTAGTTACCACGTCTTAGCTGTATTCTAATGTACTGCACCGCTGACAATTTTATGCCGAAAAAGCGCTCTTCTAACTCAAAAGTCTATTCTTAAAAATTGTGCAAAATCTTAGGTGGAAAGCCCTGCATATATACCAGGTAGGTTTTGATAACGTCACAAGATAACATGGCATATGTGGCAGGTGAGCCACCTGCATTATAAAGCAGGTGGTTCACCTTTTATACAGAATACACACCGCGACAGACGCCTTAGCGTAGAATATTCAATGATGCAAAAATTGCGAAACACAGCGCACTCTTCCTTATTTGCTCTAACCACGCAAATCAGCTGCCATTTTTGTAGCGATAGCTACATTACGGTAGCATTTCGAGCTTTCAGTGTGGCGGCGGCACGTGACGGTGGCGGCGCCGCCACGGCCAACGCCTCGCGTGGTTGGTCACGTGACCAGCCACGTGGTGCGGAGCAGCTGCCGCTGCCGGCGGCGCGGCGCGCCGGCGAAACCGAGCTGCAACAGGCTGTGCGCATGCGCCGTGTCAAGTGAGGCGAAGATGAAGGAGCGCCCAGCGAAACGGAGCGGCGAAAGACTGACTTTGCAAATCAACTGAGCAAGCTCCACTCGGCCAGCTGCTAGCTGTCGCGTCACTCCAGGTTTAACCAGAGATAAACCACCGCCATTTTTTTTTCTCGCATACAACAGACCAAATTGTAAAATATGCGACACCGTCTGCACTGCGCTTAAAATCATAGATACCAGCCCAATACAATAATGCAGACCTAAAGCACTGACCGCTTTACTCTGTTAAGCATTGAAGTGAAAGCTCTTTATCGTAACACGCTAACTACAACTCTATGTTCACAGGCAAGAGGGAGGTTTTCAGATCGATATGCACTCCCCGTGAATGACAAAAATCGTTCAGAGGCATTTGCATGAAGGATTCAGTCGAGGTTAAAATTTGATTCGATATTATAACTCAACTAATGGGGTAGTTCACAGCAAGGATGCATATTTAACAAATATTTAAAAAAAAGTTGCGGTATTAGCCGTGCTGTGGATAGACTTCGATTGGCAGCCGGGTACTGTGGTAAGAGAATACGTCATCATCATCAACATCAGCCTGACTACACCTACTGCAGGGCAAAGGCCTCTCCCATGTCTCTCCAATTAACCCTGTCCTTTGCCAGCTGCATCCACCCTTTGCCTGCAAACTTCCTAATCTCATCCGCCCACCTAACCTTCTGCCGCCCCCTGCTACGCTTGCCTTCATTTGAAATCCACTCCGTTACCCTTAAGGACTAGCGGTGATCTTGCCATTGCAGTACATCTCCTGCCCAGGCCCATTTCTTCCTATTGATTTCGACTAGGATGTCTTAACCCGTGTTTGTTCCCTCACCCACTCTGCCCGCTTCCGATCTCTTAACGTTACACCTATCATTTTTCTTTCCATGGCTCGCTGCGTTGTCCTTAACTTAAGCTGAACCCTTTTCGTTAGCCTCCACGTTTCTGCCCCGTAGGTGAGTACCGGTAAGATGCAACTGTTGTACACTTTTCTTTTGAGGGATATTGGTAACCTGCTATTCATGATCTGAGAGAACCTGCCATATGCGCTCCACCCCATTCTTATCCTTCTAGTTATTTCCCTCTCATAATCATGATCAGCTGTCACTACCTGCCCTAAGTAGACGTATTCGTTTACAATTGGCAACGAAGTGCTGGAAGTGGTAAAGGCAAAGAGAATACGTGCACTAGGGTAAATAGTAGATCTGAATCATCAGAGTGAAACAGCTAAGAGAATGAGAATAGGGTGGAGTGTATTTGGCAGGCACTCTAAGGTCATGGCTTAGGAATATCGCACAAGAGGAGAGTGTATAATCCTTGAATCTCGCCAGCACTCACCGATCGGAGGCACACGGAGACAATAACAAAAATCTTGAACTTAAAATGAGTGATGGAGGCGCTGGTCGCGATAGCACTCCTCAAGCATTAGCAGCGCTATACTTGAGCTAACCCGAACGCAAAGGAAAGTGTGCATTCTTAATCTTCCAGCACTAACGTGAAGAGAACTAATCTCATTCCCGACACTGCATAAGGCCTCTTCGTCAGTGCGAAGTCAAAGATTAAACGCATCGCCTTGGCCAGGGCGGGAAACTCACGGGAGACAATAAGACTGAGCTTTAGCTTACAGTTCTTTGAAGCGGCCACATAGTCTGGCTCCTATGCAAGTCAACACGCTGGTGCGGCACAAAGTCAGCACCTTGTGCAGGTCTGTACTGAGGAACCTCCAGGCTCTTTGTAGCCCCACTTGACATGTTCGAGTGTTTTTTTTTTTTGCATTCTGCTGCACACGTCAGCAGGATTTCACATTTACAACAGACGCTGTAGTGAAAAAGGACGGCGGCTCGGAAACAGAGCGATAAGCGCGCACAATAACCGGCCTGCTGTCTGCGATAAGTAGTGTTTACGTGTTAATCTGTAATCAGTCCTGGAGGGGAGAAAAGGGATAAACATATAACTGAGCTGTGACAATGTTTCTGCTTTTTGTACAATGGGCGAGTCTGATAATGCTCGTACCCAGCGTAGAGTGGAGCGGAGCGTTTTGTCCTGACAATCGCTTAGTAGCACTGCTCAAGTTTTGCTTCCGTTAACCAAATGTACCCCGCTCCTGCACGTGCTGTGCCTGTAAACATCGCGTTTTCAATAGGCCTCTACCTGCTTCCAAAAAGTGGCGTGCAAGGAGTGTGGTGGGCGCGCAGAAAAAGCCGGGTTGCCGGGAAGAGGCGTCCAGGTAGAGCTGTCCTGGGACGCGTATTTCGTAGCTTAATTTCTCGTTCGTAACACCTGCAGAAATAGCCAGTACGGAGTTCTTTGTACCCGGACACATAAGCTATCGGCAACAGGAAATATTGCTTAAGTGTTCGGTAAACATGCACTTCGGAAATATTTAGGTCCACTACAACACGCCTAGCCCGCACAGTAATCAGGCACTGAAATCTGCCGACCACTTGAAGCCTACGGACTCGCAGTGAAAGGGCATGCCCACAAGGCGGTTATTTGGAACCTCGTCGCCGAGAACTGCTTCCTGAAAGCGATGGTCACGCCGTTACAAAAGCGACTGCCGGCCCGAAAAACCCTAACAAGGTGTGGGCGCTCTAGAGTGAGGACAGCAGCGTCAACATGGGGCACTTTCGCTGTGCATGTCTCGGTTATTGGTTATTGCAAGTATGCGGTTCAAGTAAATAAATGAAGCTTTTCTTGCTGAACTATATTGCATTTTTGTTTTGTCTCATTTAGCTCTCATGAGGTTATGGCGGCGGTGGGGTGGAGGGGGCATCAAATACAAAGGAAAATATAGTCACAATGAGTATTATATAAACTACCTTCGTACAAAGTAACACACGATAACGTCGTTGAGCATACCAACCCGAGTAACCGTAGTGCTGAACGAAGAATGCTCCCGCATCGCTGAAACAAGAAAATGGGGCATCGGGCACTCTACTGCACTGCAGTATACAACATTGCACTTCGCTATAACGAAGGCAAACTGCTGATTAACAAGTCGAACTTGTGATGGGATTTTATTGATTAAATCCATCGTATGCCATTGTTGCAACACACTTCGGTTTAAAGGCACTATCCAGAATGCAAGTTTTGATCGAGCATTAGGAAAATTTCTCCGCCTCATTGGTATGACGCGATAACGTTAATGGGTTAATGCCCATATACGCGTAATTGGTCATTCTCGACTTTACATTCATAAATCCCTGGAAGTCCTCATACCACTCCTGGCGCAGTGGTGCAGCAATTAAGCGATCGCCACTGCCATTAGGTGGCAAGTGCTGCCACCGGTGGGGGCTTGTGTGACCCAGGTTGCTCTTCCCGAGCAACCAACCTCTCACTACCAATCATTAACTTAAATTACACCTGCCACGGTGCTCAGTTTGCTCACAATCCAGTGGGCAGGTTATTATCACGCCACAAGGTCACGTGACAGAGGTGGCCCCCACATTGGTTGCTTCTCCGGGGATTTCTCGCTCACAACGCCGAAGAAGACGACTCCAGTTTTTCTGCAGAACCGGAACCCTAACGCTATCGCGTTAATATTCCACAGAAATATATTCGGTATAATCTCATTTACACAAGCTTCAACCTGGTGTCATGCGTCTTGCGATTGCAGTGTCATCAAGGACGTCATCACAGCGCATCACGAGCTGTAGCTGTGACGACTGCCTTTAGCGTACACTCTAGATGCCTTTATTTTAGGCGAAGCATCCCCACGATCTGTAAGAATTTCCACATCCTGAAACAAGCGAAAAGTTCTTTACGCCAATTATCTGTTGTCTCAGTTGGGAGCAAATCAGTTCCGAGCCATGCAGCTTGAAACGCAACACAATGCCGCAGCTGTTGAGCCTGCTGGCAGGAATCAAATAAGGTATTTATTTTTTCTACCAACTGCTTGGGTAAACAATTTGCTGGCATAAAAGACACAGCACGAACTACGGCTTCCACTTCGGCCTTAACCACCCCTACAGATGAGAATCGATAGCTTGTGTCCCGCTGTGACTAATGTTGTAATAAGGCAGATCTTGTTGTGAATAAAAGCAGTTAAAAGTGATTGTTTTTATACTTTCGGCAGTCTTTCAAAATTTTTTTCTGCGGCGGAAGCCATTCTTGTCAGGATTCTGCGTGGTAAAATATACAACAGCGCTGCCCAGATTACAAATGCATCGACGTTTCTGCTCCCTAGACCCACACACTGGAGCCTTGTTTGCATTGCTCTATGGATAACCCTAGTACGTCTTTCGCACGAGGGCAGCACTCAATAATTCTTGTTCCCTGGAAAACCCTTGTGCATGGCGCATCAATAGATGTGTCCGTGGCGATAGCGTCGAACGGAACGCCTGAGTTCGAGAACAACCAGCAAGATAAGACTACGGCGCAGGAAGGCAGGTTGTCCGGACAATGCACCTTCATTATGAGCAAGACTGAGACAGCTGCGAAGTTGGAGCCAGTGTTCAATAACAAAGGCATCTGCGGAATCTAGACTAGAACGACCAACGATAAACAGCTTTCTTCATTCTTTCCGACAGCAGGTGCCGCCTGTAACTTAATATCTACGAGAGCAAATTCAGTGCTCACGGGAAAACTGTCCTAAAAATACGATAAGAATATTATGCCTGCCTGTCGTTGATGTTCGTGTTTACAAAGTATCGCGATGCCTAGCAATAACACAAAACTTGATGTTACGATCTATTCGTTAGATCTAGACTTTTTCAACACAGCTTGATGGACAACAGTCAGATCGGTACTTTGGTCCTCCCAAGGCTCTTATTTGAATAAACCTTCCAAGACGCGCAAAAAATCGGTTTGGTACGTTTTCTTGTGAGTTGTGCTCCAAAACTTTACTTGTGTAGTCATGGTTTACACCACCGGTACAACAGGTCGACAAATGCCTCGGGCGACATTATTCATCTCTAAGGCTTGTGTTACGGGTCGGCACAAACTCGGCTCAAGGGCAGTAAACACAGGCAACTACGATGTTGTAACTAAATGAGAGAAATAAAAATTGTTTATTTGTTATTTTTCTGTGAGAGACACTGTCCCAGGTGCGATCACACATCAACCATCCATGCTCCGGGAAAGCTGCGAGTGATGTTGAATGTTGAAAAATTGAATGTTGTTTTTGCTCTGATAAACAAGTTTCATCCGCAGGTCCATGCGTTCTTAAACTCAGAAAAACATGTCCAACATCCATGCGCCGCTCTGAGGTCGATGTACACGTCGCGACAATAGCAACATCCCCAGCGATAACACGTCACAGAATTGCGGCAATATATAAATGACAGCACTCAGTCCTACGTCGTTCTTCTACTGTGTCTGTGTTTTTCGGCGCTACTGTTTTTCTTTGTGGATCAAAATGAACTATCTAGCCCAAATAGAAGCTCTTTTAAACTATTCGTAAAGTAACTTTTGCACAACAGAAGCCGCGCGTTTGTAAAAGAGCACATAAAGTGATTTGGGCCTGAAAGGATCCCATAGAAAGAGCACACTGTCTGATGAAAACAAGTGTGATGCTTGATATAAAATTACAAAATATCCACAAAGCCGCGAGGGACACCTCAAGGTAAGTATACCTTCAGCTGACTAAACCGAAGGAGGCAGCACTACTATTCACGCATGGGGCGCTAAGACTGCTGTTTTTGGTTCGGCTGGTCTCTTTGTGATTAGAACGTGGCACATTATCCCTACAGGTCAATTTCTATTTGTCCTTTAAGTGCTACCCGATAAGTGCTGTTGTACTGGGTCAAACTGAAGGCCAACCGTTGAATCCAGCGTTGGGCGCATTCTACATTTCAACTGCCTGCAGTGGGCATGATCTACTTATACACACACAGATATCAATCTCTTTATTGGTCAAATGATTAGGGAAATCCCCCAAGGTGGAGTAGAATTTGTAAACTGCTCCGGTGAATCGGTGGTCCCGGGTTCGATCCCCGGACCAGGGCGAATTTTTCTTTAACTGCGAAGTTTCTGAGAAAGCTGTGTAGCTTTCCTTTGGAGCCGTATGGCTCTGCTTGGGTGAATGCCAATGAGTAATTACTTCCTTTTGTACAATCTCTGTATGTGTAAAATCAATAGACTTGTTTCTCGTTCTCCTTTCGAATGGCCCAGCAATTAATCTTTAAGAAAAAAAAGAGCGGTGCATTTCAATGTACAAGTTTGCCTACGAGGAAAAGAACTGCTGACGTTGCTGAGGATCATTTGAAGCGGGATAAGCTACGCGAAGTACGGGAGGCTCAACCTCACAAAGTTTGTGTAGGGATCGTGTTGGGGGCAGCTGCAAAGCGCTCGACGTGAAGAGGGGAAATGCCGGCATCACCACTTCACACAAGGCGACCAGAGGGAAATAAAAAAAAATGCCCAGCAGGGTTGGCCTTCATGAGGCGCACAAAGCGGGGACTCTCACAATATGTTCTTCATAGGTCGCGTCTTGCCCAGGTGCTTGGCGCACAGCTGCTCATTGTGACAGCTGTTTGGATATCGCAGCGCCTGACAAGCTGACAATATTAGTTTGCTTGTCCATTGAATACTCTGCCGCCGCGGTGGCTGAGTAGTTATGGCGCTCGGCTGCCTGCCCGAAAGACGCGGGTTCGATCCCGGCCGCGGCGGTCGAATTAAGATGGAGGCGAAATTCTACAGGCCCGTGTACTGTGCGATGTCAGTGCACGTTAAAGAACCCCAGGTGGTCGAAATTTCCGGAGCCCTTCACTACGGCGTCTCTCATAGCCTGAGTTTATTTGGGACTTAAACCCCTACAAACTCAAACCATTGAATACTCTGGTCGGCCAGGGATTAGATCGCTCACCCTGTCTGTCACCAGCTACAACAGAGACGACGAGGAGTGGGCTGTTTTTAATTTCTTTTTGACGGCCTTTGTTGTTAAACCGTCAGAGAGACGAAAGAGGAACAGAACTGTCTTATATTTGTTGATATCTCAATGCTTAACGCATTAGTGAGTGCAGAAACGCCGTTCTATACAGTGAGACATGCTCAGGTATACACGAATCGCTAGCCATATGTGAGAAGTGCCCCGCGCCCAGCATTTCGTGTCCCCTCTTTCTTGCCTTTTCCTGTCCTTAAAGCAGTTAAGATATGCCTCACCATCCGTATTGCCATGAACATAAAGGCTGTTCCGCTTTCAATTAGAAGACCTTGGGCCTGCAGGCTTCAACTCGGATCCAGTAAAAATTAGGCCCAAGAATGCAAAACAGAGGCGACACCATAAGAACAAAAGAACTAGGCGATCTTCGGTGTGGTCGTTTTGAGTCCGTAAGCAGCCAAACGTTCCTTATATCTAAGATAAACCGTTAAACTGTCAGAGAATACTCTGGTTGACACACTAAAGATTCACACAGTAAGATTGACACACTAAAGTTCGTTTCATCCGAGGTTCCTTATTTCCGTGGTTAACACACTACAGTCTGTTATATCCGAGGTGGCACAGTTAGGTTCGTTGTATCCGACGAAATACGTGAGTTTGTTATATCCGAAGTAACATGCTTAGGTTCGTTATGTTGGAGGTTGCATACGAAAGTTTGTTATATTGAAGGAAAACACAAGAAAGTTCGTTATATCCGAGGTGGTATGCTTAGGTTCATTAACATCAGGTTAACGCCGTAAAGTTCGTTATATCAGAGGTGGTTTGGTATATCCCGCCACACGTCAAGCGTCACGCGTGACGTCGGTCGCCATTTTCGCTTGCACAGGCCGTTCTGATGCTAACGCATTAATAATGCCAGCATTAATAAAAAAAAGAAGAATGACCCTTCCTAAAGCGACGCAAAATTATCAAGCCAGTACTGCGTGCCCCCAGAAGGCGGCCGAAAGAATTCCCGCCGCCGAAGCGGAAAATTTCCACACTGTGCCCTGCGGGTACGCCGGGCGTGCGCGCCCCTCGCCAGCCTTCTCTCGGGAGGACTCACTTTCATTAGAGGCATACCATTACTTTACGTCTCATGGCCTCCAGTTCCAGCTCTGAAAACTTTGCCTTTGCTTCTTGTGGTTCGCATGTTCGGCCCTTGTTGACTGGACTGACTAAGACGGTTTTTTCGAGCAGCGCCAGAGCAGCCGTATTCTTTTGTTGCTTGTGTTTTCACGAATGTGAAACTTTGCAAGCCAATTCTGTGCGCGCTGAACCCCACGCTCACGTTCTATGCATTGAAGAGACAACGACAATGTTCGCCTCTAAATTTCTACCTGCCCGCCGCTGTACAGATTAGCTCCGTTGACTCCTTGCTAATAAATGCGCCACTTTCAGTTACACTGAGCGCAGGAAAATGCACATCATGGGTGTCTAGCTGGCGCGTTCAGTGGCGAAAACACATACACATATACTAAAGGCTGTTCTACCGATGGCACCAATTTTCAGAATGTAGGGGATTTTTTTCATTAAAAGTACGTTTTCTTCAGCGCAGGCGATGGACATTAGAAAACAGCTAAGACGTGTTAACTAGTAAACTAGTTAACTAAAATCTATTAGCGTCTTATAGGCCACCGCGGTGGCTGAGTAGTTATGGCGCTCGGCTGCTGGCCCGAAAGACGCGGGTTCGATCCCGGCCGCGGCGGTCGAATTTCGATGGAGGCGAAATTCTAGAGGCCCGTGTACTGTGCGATGTCAGTGCACGTTAAAAAACCACAGGTGGTCGAAATTCCCGGAGCCCTTCACTACGGCGTCTCTCAAAGCCTGAGTCGCTTTGGGACGTTAAACCCCCATAAACCTAAACCTATTAGCGTCTTATCTAATGCAGTTAGACGCCTCATTATCAGTCAATATTTGTATTTCACCTGCAGTAGTAGCCACACCAGTTTTTAGATTTTTTATCAAGCGATTTTAGTGGGCACTGCAAGGCCAGAAATCCTGGCTGCTCGGGCTTGGAAAAAAGACACCGATTTCCGAAGCGCGCACGCAGCCACACTAAGCGCACGCCACACGATGACGTACGCGTCACGTGTTCGTTTCCCTCTAGCCGCTCCCGCACCGGTGCACCAAAAAAGAGCGCGTAACACTCATGCCTATCTGGAGCGCGCCAAATGTCCGCTTGCTGCATGACGATCGACGACCTTTCCTTTTGCTGCGATTAAGGCCCAAGCATTTCAGAACGTCTTGGAACGAACGAACGACGCCGAAACGGACACGGGGACGTCGCCGATGTTCAGCGAATGTCGTCCGGCGTAGCCTCTCAGCATGCTCTCAGCAAAGGACTGTTTCTTGTGTTCCTTCGCTTGGGGACGGAGGTTGCGGAGGTCTGAGCACTTGCTGTGCCATCTAGCGGATAACGCTTCAGATGGAGCTGACTGCCGACTGCGCTCGCCGTATACATACATAATAGCTGGAGTTTGCCGAGCACTACAGAACAAATTATGTTATTTAGTGCGACTGCGTTGTTCCCAAATATTTCCAGGTGGCAATGCACTAGATATGTCACGGTGTTGGTTGCAAGAAATAGACCGCTTTCTAAAAGAACATCGGGCACAGCTTGAAGGCATGTCCTTCGGTAGCGGAGTCCACGAACTTCAACGTAGTTCAGTCCGAGCGCCACCTGGTATTATACAAACCTACCAGAGTCTTCAGCGAAATGCCCTTGCCCTTCACGCATACCAGGCCTATACTGCTAGAATGTTTTCTTCATAGATGCCGCTTATACAATGAATCCTGGGATAGATTTTATGTGAATTGTCATTTTAGTAGAATAAGCTGTAGTTGAGTAGACTGATGCTTTTAAGCTCGGCTAAGCAAACAACAGCGATCTAACTGTCCATAGACAGAAGCTCATAAGATTGATTCGTTTGTTCAAAGATGGCGCTGGTCATTGCCGCTTCCCGCTCATTCCGCAGTACCAATCACTTTTCCCATCGGAGGCGCAGAACACTCGGATAGGCCTATGTCATTGCTCACAGGTTTCACCGTGGTACCAGGCAACTGAGGACCGGCTATCGGCCGTAAGACACGCATGTGGAGTCAGTGTACAGCCATTGTGCGCATGGCGCATGGGGCACTTTGAACAATACACACAATTATGCGTGTTAGTAAAATTCACTGGTTTGGGCTTTTTTGTGGGTTCATTGGCCTTCGTTCGACAGCTAAAGACCACCTTATTTCTGATAAGTTTGCAGTTGAAAATGTAATGTTTTTTTCTTCTCTTTCTCGGCACTAGATTCGAATTCATGATGTTCATGATAACGTCAAAACCATTAACAACCACGTGAAGGTTGTATGGAAGGTAACGGTACTGTTGTTTAGCCTCACAGTGCTCGGTTGACTCGGGCCAATCTCAGGTATTCCCCAGTGCCCCTTCGCGCAAATAACATACACTCGAAGATGTTCTCCAAATTCCAAAATAATTTAACCCGACAGAAAACATCCGACAGGGCCCGCACAAGTCCAGGAGAATGCTACTCTTTGCCCCTTCTAGTTCGGGGTACACAAAGCTTTTTATTCATTGAATGAATGAATAAATGAACTCTCATTGAGGCAGAGAAAAGCTTGTGACCATGCTTCGGGGACGGGAAAGAACAGGAACCATTAGATGAAGTAACAGTCCAGTTTTAGGTCATAGGGCTACAAGTCGGAAATAGGGTATGAAATGTTTTTCGCCATCATCATCATTAGCGCCACGCTGCAGGGTGTGGTCTTTTTATTTCTTCGTCGGACACAGCGGTACCTACACGTATGAAAAGGGCGTCAAACACTCCACGTACACTGAGACGCGTTCAGCACGTCCTTCAGCGCTGTAAGGTTCGAGAAGGCAGCGATGGAAATCGCGACGTGTGAACTGAAGCAAACATTGCATAACTTAGTGTCATTGTTGCGACGGTTAAAGCTCTGTCTCAATGCAGCGACGTCTCAAACGATGCTCCTGTGTAGGATATTTGTGATACGATGATTCTACGTCAACTTAGGACAGGTAGTGACAGCTGATCCGGATCGTGAGAGGGAAATAACTAGAATATGAATGGGGTGGAACGCTTACTGCATGTTCTCTCAGGTCACGAATAGCAGTTTACCAATATCCTTCAAGATGAAAGTATATAACAAGCGTATCTTACCGGTACTCACCTTTGGGGCAGAAACGTGGAGACATACGAAAAGGGTTCAGCGTAAGTAAAGGAGAGCACATCGAGCTATGGAAAGGAAAATGATAGGTGTAACGGTAACAGACTGGAAGAGAGCAGAGCGGGTGAGGGATCAAAGACGGGTTAACGACATCTTGGTCGAAATCAAGAGGAAGAAATGGGCTTGGGCAGGGCATGTAATGCGAAGGCAAGATAACCGCTGGTCCTTAAAAGTAACGGACTGGATTCCAAAAGTAAGCAAGCGCAGCAGGGGGCGGCAGAAAGATAGGTGGACGGATGAGATCAATAAGCCTTCGGGAATATGCTGGCCGCAGCTGGCACAGCACAGTATTATGTGGAAAGATATGGAAGAGGCCTTTGCCCTGCAGTGTGCGTAGCAAAGCTGATGATGATGATGATTGTACTGGGAAAATTAGGCGGACGTCACTGCTACTGTGTTGGTCAGCCAGCAGAGTGATTCAGCGTGATCACGGGCAGAGTAGTGGGGTCCCTTCTGACGATGGGGGTACGGGGCATCATGCCACACATCACAGCGAATGATGTGATGCCAAGCAAGCAGAGGTAGAGGAACGCTGTCAAAGGCGGGACGTATTTATTGACAGCAAAGTTGGTTCAGCGTCTAACTCGATGGAACTTCTAAACAGGAAGCAATAAACTATACGCCCGTGCGTTTCACAACCGGCATTGCTTCTCTCAGAGCTGAGCTCAGCCGCTGCCGCAGCTGTCATTCATAGGGATCTTCCGAAACTCGGAGATCAAGAAGCGCAACGACTCCTCCTTGTTCGCGCTTAGTGCGGGCCACACGATGTCGGGCCTGCGCGTGTAACTGGCCACATACGGCAGTGACAGCAGCTGCTGCTCCATTTTGGGTACAAAGTAGATCCAGGCCTTTCGGCGAGATGGGGAGCTCGAAAGGTCACTGGACGAATGCGAAGCCGAGCTCAGGAGAATCCGGCGTTGATTGCGTTTCCGGGTCCGCTGGCTGCGGCTGGGACAGCAACTCGACGTCTTCCAGCGACCTCACGTAAAAGTCGGGGTGTGACTCGAGGCGGTCGAGGAGCTCCAACATACGGTCGTCCACTTCATATACTTCGCCAGACACCTCCTGCACAGCAGGCAATCAGGTGTTTGCGAATGCTGAAAAACCGGGAGTAAAGAAATTTCCAACGAAAAGCACGACACTGACATAGGAGCGTTCTGTATACCTGGTCGGTAGACAAACCAGCGTCTACTGCTCTGTTCACGTCTGTGCGTTCAAGTGGTGTCAAATGACAACAGAGTGCGGCTGTTCAAATTTAGCTAAGATGAAAGAAGGGAAGTTCACACTCATGTTCATATTTTATGTCACCCTCATAAGTCTGCTTTTGGTGGCAATCAACCTTCAAGTTCCTTCCACACTGGCCGCAGAAGGACCAGAGTCTCATTTGTTTACCGCCACAGTACCTGAACAGATCCGTTCCGGTGCTGCGCATTCCAGGACACGGCGGAAGTATTTGAACGGTAACCATATGTAACCATATAGCCTGTGTCAGGGTTTCGGTCACGTTGAGGGGTCCTTCATGTTTTAAATTAACGTTAGTAATCTTAAATAAATAAACGTGAGGCTAACTATGTCATCTTTACGCCCATCTATAAAAAATGTGCCTTACGCGATATCGATAGGAGATAATGGCATGTAGGTCAGCACAGTTCAATACCTGGGTGTAACATTGGTCGCTGCATTGAACTGGAAACCCTACGTTGAGAATTTGTGCAACAAGTTTTCTTATGCATGTTTTAGTCCGGTTAAATCTCAGCGGTACTTCAAAATACGCCAAAAACGTTGCACTGCAGCTTTTTCTAGGCACAATGAACTTCTCATATAGCGTCGTGGGTGTTCGCTTACAAAACTTACATTCCACCTGTTTTACGCCTGCATAAGCGGGCATTGAGAGTAATGAATTGCACAGCCCCAAATACGCCCTCTCTCCTGCTGCTTCTGAGTAAACAAATGATCCCGATATTCCAGCTTCGAGATTTCCTCGTTACGCTACTCGTGCCAAGAGCTCTTTCTGACGTCTCTCCTTTTCCTTCGGGCTCATTTCGTACAGCAACAACAGTCGCTCAGCATCCAAAGGATAATTCCTTGACCCCATATCGGGCTCATTTCGTACAGCAACAACAGTCGCTCAGCATCCAAAGGATAATTCCTTGACCCCATATCTCGTACTTACTATGGGCATCGTCGCCTTCATTCCGTAGTGGCGAAGATTTCGAACAAGGTCTCTTGTGCTGTCTTAATATCGGCTATTCTCTGAATTTCATTAAATATTTTTAATTAAACATGAGTTAAAATATAATGCCTGTTGCTTGGAGCTTTTGTCTGGTTGGCATGGGAACCCGGAGATCAGCTTTCACTGGTCGAACGGGACCAAGCTGCCGCAGCCGCTGCAGGAGTCCTGGTCTAGAGACTTCACCTATGAAGACTCCCAACGCGCTATGAACAATGTATAAACGTTTGGTCTCTCTCTCTCTCTCTCTCTCTCTATATATATATATATATATATATATATATATATATATTATATTATATATATATATATATATATATATATATATATATATATATATATATATATATATATATATATATATATATATCTATATATATATATTATGGCCGTCGTGTATATTATTGATGCCGGGTTATGAAAACTCAGGAATACCCGCTTCAGGGACACGTGCTTTTCTTCTGCAACGAGCGCTCGTCTTGCAAGGATTTCTTTTTTCACATTGCGTCACTCGCCCTTGTGTACTTGGACAATTTTTGTCAATTAGCTATTGCTTGTACCTCGGAAATGCTGTTTTTTGTATATTTATCTGATTTCGCTAGAGTTCAGAAGAAAACCACTTGCCCTCAAAGATTTATTGGCTATTACTGCATGCATCCATGACAAGACTTTGTCCAAAGATCCAGAAAGCAGTGCCTATGTATTGTAACAAAGAAATGAGTATAATAATAATAATAATGCACTTGAATTGAACCTTTAACCAGTAAACGCCTCCTGGGCCAAGTTTGATTTCGACAGGCATAGACGGATATTATATCCTTGGTTGTCCAGGCGCAATTGCGCCCTCACACATGCCTCGTTTTGGCCTGCCCTTTGTTCCAGATTAGCTTACAAACTGCACTGTCGCGTGTTGACAGTTGCTGCTACGCTATACGGATACATTATTACTTCGAATATTTTGTTCTGCGTGAAACGCAGCAGCGCTGCTGGAAAATCGCAAAATCAGGATCCCAATTTTTCTTACCCAAATACCGTCGCTGGAAACGCTGGGGTGTTACGTCATACAACTGACGCATACCTACGGCTGCCCATACAAAAACGTCCTATGGGCGTCTGTGGAAAAAGCTATGTCCGTCTATGGCCTTTTATGAACGTCTATAAGCACCCGGAGAGGTGCTTATTGCCAGCTATTGAAAAATCTATGCCACTAAAGCTATAGCTTTGGAACCATACAACTGTCTTAAGCTCTCTATAGAAAAATGTATCAGCCTTTATCTACAGCTATAGATAGAAATAGAAAAGGTCTATAGCTATTTGGGCCAAAATTTTATAGCCGGCCATAGGACATTTTTGTATCGGTGATTACGTCAATTTCATGATGCGGGTTCACCGAAGCTCACGAGCGAATCGGCGCGACACCTGGTGACGTCACGGAAATCAGTCCGCCGATTACGAGCCGTGCCGAAGAAACCAGGAGTTAACAGTGAAGATGACTGACTCTGGGCTGTATTGTTGATGTTGTCGCTGCCCAAGCAGAAAATGGGGTACATCCACATTGGGAGATCAGACATAAATAGGAAGGCGTAGAGGTGCGAATGAGTCGGTCATTGAAAAGCTTGTGCCGTAGTGGAAAGTTTATGAAATGGGATATTAGCGAAAGAGTATAATTTCATCACCGCCTTTCTGTGAATCCTGGAAAAGATTAATGTAGCCTAAATATAATCGTGCGATTTAGGCAGTGCGCCATTAAACCTCGAACAATATGCCTTGGACGCTAAAAAAAATTAATTTCATCGAGAGAGTCGCCGTTCATTGACCTTTGACAGCGCGTGTACTTTCGAAGTGCTTGTCGCTTCTTTTTTCAACCTCACAACAAGCTTCGACGGCGTGCGCTAAGTTCATCCGTCTGCGCAGTGCTGGATATTCGTGCCATGTGTAGCAGTGTTGTTCGTGACCCGTGTGGGTATACATCTCACTCCAGTGTGCCAGGCCTGTATAAAGTTCGCCTGTTCTTTTATTAGGATCGACACCTGTCTGCCTGTTTTTATTCCTTCGTCTTTATGTCTTAAACAAGCAGTGAACATAATCCAGTTTCTAATACTAATGGCAAATCGTGCTCACGGATTTTGTATGTTTATGTTCTCCTCTAGTGCAATGGCGAGTGAAGAACGAAACTTTTACATGGTTTAATGTAGCTTACGATACAAACACTGCCTCTGCATGCGCTTCACATCGTCGCTCATTTTGATCTTGCTTGTGGTCTGCTTCGGTGCGACTTTGAGCAAAAAACGTTCTGCTATGAACCTATGAAGGTCGAAGCAGTAATGGAGGTTTAGCTCTAGTTCGCTGACAAAAGGAAACGTGTTTTCGACGAGCTACGTCAGTTTTACGCAACAGCACGTATATGAGTATCACAAATGCTCCGCCTAGCAGTCTAGCATACATGATTGCTTGCACCGTCAGGACAACAGCGAACGTTATCGAAACCTCCAGCTATGAAAATTATATGCACATTGGGAGATAAGTTTTGCAGTCCGAGATCACCCACAGCCTGCACCTGCAGAAAGCGGCCAATCTGACTGCTCGAGCGACAGCGAAACCACTTGACCGGCCGGACAAACAATTCCAATGCTGCGTGAATGCCCCTGAGAGCTTGTGGTTCTTAATTTTTCTGAGTAGAACGGCTTAAGGCTGCAAAAAACTCTTCGCAGTCTCGGCAACACTCGGTGCGCTGCTTCCATGCTATTTCGACGGCATTTATGCGTTGCCGTTGAAATAGCGTTGCACGAGGAAGTGCAGTTACCGGAATTCGAGGAAAGGGGGGGGGGGGGGGGGCATGTACAGCGCTTTTACGCAATTTTCCGGCTTATCAAAGTTCTGTTCACGATAAAAGTTACATATTTCCTTTTCCGGTACGTTAATCTATCAGACTCCCTGTAAATGTCCCCCCTGTAAAGCAATTGAGTACGAGCACAAAGGCGATGCTGTCGCCGTTTGCGTGACCCACTGCCAGAATAATTCTCCTGGGACTGCGCTTGGGGTGTCGTGCGCAAAATTCAGCTCTCGTATGGCAGCAGCTCCATAGGCTAGATAGGCAGATGCCCGAATAAAATGGGGAACATCACAGGCTGTTCAACAACGAAGGCACTAGCAATATTTGCCTGCACTGTAAGAGCTATAAATGCCTGGCCTTTTTCAACATTTCCAGCATAACTGACCCTGATAGTAACCAATGCACGTGAGAGATAGTCGCAAAAGAGAGAGTCGCAAAAGGAGTAATACGCAGGGAAGACGTTCGCAGTTATATCACAAGAATTACTTTTTGGCGTAATAGATTGATGCACTAAACCCTTACTTCATTTTTGTGGCTCTGGTTGGCTTTTTCTTGCATTGTTTTATATTCTTTCTCTACGCTGTTCATCGCATCTAGCTACACGTTTCAATAAATCAGTTGGTTATAGCGCTGCGTCTGCATTAAATACTACTCTTGGAACTCGTACAGTTCGCGCTTTCCACTTTACGAAATATGCAGCCACAACTTGCCTATAGTCTTCAGCACTAAAACCACGCATGTGACCAAACCGTTGAGGCTTACAAGTACAGTGTATGCTCTCGCAACTTACGCAACCCACTCCTTCGTAGGGAAGCAGGCAGGGAATCTCGTACGAGGACACGAGAACCAGGGGCCATTTCTTGACCGTCCTTGCCGCACCAATCAGCGTCGCCCGTCCGTCGGCTGCGCTGCTTCAGGAAGTGGTTGTTGCTTTCGCCGCTCTTGAGAGTCCCGTAGACGAACACGGAGTGCCACGCCTCTTTCGCCCCCTCTCCTGGCATAGTAGTAGATGAGCTCTGACGGGTCGTCCGAGCGAATCTGCACGTAACAAGTAGCACAAGGTGCCATTGAAAATATTGGCAGCGGAAAACTGACATGTCTCCACCAAACGCTTCAAGATGGTCGATGAAAGAGTGCTCAGGTTGTTACAGTGCACTGCCACGTGTTTTAGGAGAAAGGGAGAAACACCTCGCTCTCTCCTCTTTTCCTAATTCGAGGCAGGTAGACAGGTCTCCAGAAACGTTGCGGACAGGTGTCAGGAAAATGGTGAACGAAAGGTGGAGAGCAGAAATATCAAGCAGAACGCGAAGTTTTGTCGGCCAAGTACATCCTCATTCCACCGACAGATCTGAATGCCGCCAGTTCGAGACCGGACAGTGTGTCACTCAATGATGCAAGCATTCTCTCCTACCAGCCGTTCTATTTTAATGCTGCGAAACAGCGAAACACCCAAACGTTAAGCGTTCCGGCTGCGACAGAATATGCGCTGAAACTAATGCTGATACGGGTTGTTTTTCCTATTTTGTTATTGTCCTGACTTCTTACGTATGCACAGCCGGGACAGGTCAACGCGCGAGGGCATTACAGGAAAACGGCGACTGACATTCAAACTGCTCACTCTAAATTCCATTCTGAACGAGTCACACATGTTTGTGCGTCGAACGAAGTTGATGTGTCATAGCTCACAAAATCGAGACCACTCAGTTCTCTGTTCGTTGTAGCGGTAATTATGGAATATGAGGCCGACCATATGGGTCAAACATCGCTCGCCGCTTCGCAAGAGAACAATGGTAATTCGAGAAAAAGCTGCTCACTAATTTCTAGCAGTGGGAGGCCGCGTAGCTTAGCTTAGATCAGTTCAGGCAACCCCGGGTTACGGAACGACCCATCGCGGTCGGCAGGTCTTAAGAGCTCCTGACCACGTGACCGTCTCACGTCACGAAGACCTCTACCTCTTTATCTGGAAGAAACTTTATCCATCCATACAATGTACAATTAAGGTTGTTTCGAAGTGTCGCTACAATTGGCACATTTACGCCCTCAAAAGGCTGGTGCAAGTTTGACTTAAACTGCCATAGGCATTTCAGCTATTGTTCCACCCACTTACGCTAATGTTGCTTATTACAGATTACAAAACGTCCTAAACGCTGAAAAAGTACCAATTAATTCGGAAGGTCGTGATAATTGATGTGATTTAAACTGTGAAAAGAACAATCGATTGACCCCCCCTTATGCCGAGGCAATAAACAACGCTATCAAAAAAAAATCTATTGACCAGAAAATGGCAACAAGATTACTGAATGACGTTAACAGCGAATATAATTCTGATAAGCAGATACATATCTTTCAATGCCTTTCCTCATATGTTTTTAGAGTCACATTTTCTATTCCTTCATGGTGTCCATGCTTTATTCGTATTTTGTTGGCATAGTCCGAAAACTTTCAAGGAGTCCAGCAACTATCAAGCCTGCTCGGAAAACAGTACGGTGCCAGCTTATGCATTTTACTGGGCTTCCAAAAGCCCACTAAGAACTGAATGATTCGGCGGCGGCAATAGTCACAAGCACGCTGGGAGGTCATCGAACTGAATGCCCGCAGTTCTTGGCCACGCTCAATTTAAAGCTGGCAAGGAACCTTCGCGATAAAGAGCCAACAGCAACTACAACAATCTGGAAAAAATGTGGAAACATTTGCACGCGGCCACGATCAATGGAGATAAATCTGGTTGCATCTAGCATTACAAAACAAAATGATAAAACCTTGTGCCGGCGGTTTATGAATGCGAACGATCAAACGGTGCAAAGATTCACGGCAATATAAAACGAGCTTGGTCCAGCAAAAAAAAAGAAGAGAATATGAGGCGGGTTCGCCTGGCTTTTTGAACTAGGATCTCTCTCATTGACCCGAACTTCTGACAGCCAAATGAAAAGGGTCGCATAAACGCGCGGTAAACTTTGCGTTACGTCTAGATTTTTAATCTGTCGTTTTTACGTTCCGCGATGTGTAAATAATAGAACGCCCTCAAAGCCGTAGCAGTGACATTTCTTTGCTTTTTTTTAATGAACATGATTTCGCGGGTGGAATCATGGCCCCACTGGCCGCGTTTTTACGCAGGCTAAAAGTAATAAAAGCGCCTGTTAATTGCGTAGTGTATATATATACATGTGTGTGCGTGTGTGCGTGTGTGCGCGTGTGTACGCGTGTGCGCGCGTGTGTGTGCGTGTGCGTGTGTGTGTGTGCGCGCGTGCGCGCGTGCGTGTGTGTGTGTGTGTGTGTGTGTGTGTGTGTGTGTGTGTGTGTGTGTGTGTGTGTGTGTGTGTGTGTGTGTGCGCGCGTGCGCGCGTGCTGTGTGTGTGTGTGTGTGTGTGTGTGTGTGTGTGTGTGTGTGTGTGTGTGTGTGTGTGTGTGTGTGTGTGTGTGTGTGTGTGTGTGTGTGTGTGTGTGTGTGTGTGTGTGTGTGTGTGTGTGTGTGTGTGTGTGTGTGTGTGTGTGTGTGTGTGTGTGTGTGTGTGTGTGTGTGTGTGTGTGTGTGTGTGTGTGTGTGTGTGTGTGTGTGTGTGTGTGTGTGTGTGTGTGTGTGTGTGTGTGTGTGTGTGTGTGTGTGTGTGTGTGTGTGTGTGTGTGTGTGTGTGTGTGTGTGTGTGTGTGTGTGTGTGTGTGTGTGTGTGTGTGTGTGTGTGTGTGTGTGTGTGTGTGTGTGTGTGTGTGTGTGTGTGTGTGTGTGTGTGTGTGTGTGTGTGTGTGTGTGTGTGTGTGTGTGTGTGTGTGTGTGTGTGTGTGTGTGTGTGTGTGTGTGTGTGTGTGTGTGTGTGTGTGTGTGTGTGTGTGTGTGTGTGTGTGTGTGTGTGTGTGTGTGTGTGTGTGTGTGTGTGTGTGTGTGTGTGTGTGTGTGTGTGTGTGTGTGTGTGTGTGTGTGTGTGTGTGTGTGTGTGTGTGTGTGTGTGTGTGTGTGTGTGTGTGTGTGTGTGTGTGTGTGTGTGTGTGTGTGTGTGTGTGTGTGTGTGTGTGTGTGTGTGTGTGTGTGTGTGTGTGTGTGTGTGTGTGTGTGTGTGTGTGTGTGTGTGTGTGTGTGTGTGTGTGTGTGTGTGTGTGTGTGTGTGTGTGTGTGTGTGTGTGTGTGTGTGTGTGTGTGTGTGTGTGTGTGTGTGTGTGTGTGTGTGTGTGTGTGTGTGTGTGTGTGTGTGTGTGTGTGTGTGTGTGTGTGTGTGTGTGTGTGTGTGTGTGTGTGTGTGTGTGTGTGTGTGTGTGTGTGTGTGTGTGTGTGTGTGTGTGTGTGTGTGTGTGTGTGTGTGTGTGTGTGTGTGTGTGTGTGTGTGTGTGTGTGTGAAGACCCGAAGTAGAACCAATGTGCTCTTCTCCAATGCCATTTCTCGTAGCGTAGACATGCGTTTTTGGGCGGCGAGCGAAGGCGTACATTCAATGTCGATCTTGGGACAGACGGCTGCCGTCATAAAATCGAATAAAAGCCCTTTTCCAGCGGTTCTTAAGAGACTTGAAATGTCCATTCGTTAGCGGTAACACAAAACCGAGCAGACGCGGAGTGCCTTCTGGCAGATCTGACGGCGTGTGCCGCTGATAGCTGAAACAGGAAAGTCGGCGGTGCTGTGTACTTGTAGGCGAACGCACTCGTGTGAATGAGCCATGAGTCAGGCGTTTCGCTTCGTTAATAACGCGGCTGTAGTGCAGCCCGACTCTGTATATTGCGTATTTGCTGTTTAACTTCTCTCGTATCGTTCAACGTGGCGAGGCCTGCACGTCGGAAATAACTTGAACAAAACACAGTGAGTGACGCTGATTAAAGCTAGTCTAGAAATGCCGTTTCTCTCATTCCTCCTAAGTAAAAAAAGTAATAGCAGTGGTTAATTAATTGCAAAGATTTTAGCTCCGGGACTGTTTCGTTTCCGAGACGTTTCAGGCAACCATGGGAGAAAAAGAAATTAGCATTACTTGTAATTTTTTCCCGTGTGAGGAACGTGCAACTATAGCTGGGGACGAAAATAAGCAAAAAGGCGCTGAGTAATTTTTTTTTCTCAGCGAACAGCAGCGAACACCCGAAGTGTATTTCACCCTGCAATTAGGAATGAAAAGCCGTATGTAGCTCTTTATGCTCGGGCTGGTGCCCGTGCATAGAAACCGTGTTGATGTCGGGGCCCGGCCCACGCCCGGCGAAACCGCACACTTTCTGGCCCGGTCCGCGGGCCGATCCGGGCCACGCTCGGGCTTTCGTGTGGCAGGAGTCCATGCAGTGCTCTGCTGCTACTAATACGACACCGACGCGAAACTGGGGAACGGGCGCTTAACAGCTCTCGCTGTAAAAAAAGAAAAAAAATCAGGGAGGCACTTTGTTGACGTAAAGTGCGGTGAGGCGAAAGCCTTTAGCGCGGTGTTGCTGCTTGTGTCACTGATGTGTGGTTAAGATGCCAGGGAGATAGTAGAAGCATTTTTTATTCGCATGGCTGGCGCCACATAGGTAAGTACAACTTATATCGCACTACAGGAGCTCGAGATTCCGATATCGGACAGCATTTTTTGAGTATGGCCGCATTCTTCCTCATATGAATGAGCGTAAATTTTTATGCTGTGGGAATAAACCTTCATTGAAAGTTAGTGCTCGTCCCGTCCTGTAGTCTGTCATCATTGTTGTCTCGAGCTCCTACGCATAGGTATAAATTGTATAGGTTGATGCATATAGGTCAATTTATGCTGTAAATGGTAAGGGAATACTTAGAGCAGGCAGTGACCGCTAATCAGGATAACAAGTGGGGAATAACCAGAATAATAAGAATGGGGTGAAGCGCATATGACAGGTTCTCTCAGATCATGAATGGCAGTTCACCAATATCCCTGAAGAGAAAAGTATACAACAGCTGTATCTTACCGGTACTAACCTGCGGGGCAGAAACGTGGAGGCTAACGAAAAGGGTTCAGGTTAAGTTAAGGACAACGCAGCGAGCCATGGAAAGAAAAATCATAGGTGTAACTTTAAGAGACCGGAAGCGGGCAGAGTGGGTGAGGGAACAAACACGGGTTAAGACATCCTAGTCGAAATCAAGAGGAAGAAATGGGCTTGGGCTGGGCATGTAATACGAAGGGAAGATAACCGCTCGTCCTTAAGGGTAACAGAGTGGATCCCAAGACAAGGCAAGCGTAGCAGGGGCGACAGAAGGTTAGGTGGGCGGATCAGATTAGGAAGTTTGCAGGCATAGGGTGGGCGCAGCTGGCAAAGGACAGAGTTAATTGGAGAGACATGGGAGAGGCCTTTGCCCTGCAGTGGGTGTAGTCAGGCTGATGATGATGATGATGATGATGATGATGATGATGATGATGATGTTGATGCACATAGGCCACATTCACCTCATACGTAAGCATGCAAGCTATCCGCGAAAAGAAGTTTGGAAGAAATAATCGAAATGCATACACATTGTAGCATTGCAGCTTCAAATTTTTAATGCGATAGCACTTAGATTGCAGTTTCACAAAGTATTTTCGCAAAGTATTTCCCGTTACTCTGTGCCAAAATTCCATGACTGGGCGAGAGAGGTCACGTGACATCATCAGAACCTGCCCACCGTGGCGGATAGAAATTCATGACTGGTCTATAGACGCCATGTGAACTTGTGACACTATAGCACGACGTTCCCACGGTGGCATGTGGCGACCTGCTCGGAAATCTGAACCCCCAGAACACCCACAAAGATTCAAAAGTACCCCCAAAATTTTGGAAGTGCGCCCATCCCAGAAAATGGATTAAGGTGATTTAGTGGGTGGATTAAGGTAAGTTAATAAGTCACATTAGTATAACCTTATATGCTAATCCATTAGAAGATAAAAGAACATTCTAGAAGGTGATGACTCATGCATACCAAAAAAGGGAACTTAAATCCGGTTCCGGTCGGAGTTTTGCCAGAAAGACCACAAGAACATTAGACATTCATTGTAGACACCATAGCAGGCCATCTCATTGCTATCGCATTTTCTTTTTTCAGAAAGTGGGTAAAAAAAGCCGCCAAAGTTATTCTTTTTTTTTTCATTGCGCGACTACGACTGCTACGCAGCAGCATGCACAAAGCAGTACAGATAAAAACATTAGTAGCGAATGTTCAAAAGGCTGGATGACATTAAAAACTGAAAACCATCGCTTACGAGTACAGCCGGATACTCACCGCTTGCCGTGCTACAAACACGCCTATGGATAGCGAGCGACCGGTGACCAAAGCTGCAAACAGGCTCCCAGTAAATCACGCTACGACCAGTTCAAGCAACGAACGTGTCCGCCTCTAGCGCAGGCTGCTTCAGCAACAGCCACTGCGGTCGCTCGGGAATCCCTTATAGGGTTTCCTCTCCGCGAACCTCCAGCCGGCTGAGATTTAACGTCAGAGATTTTAATGACCCCGTCACTTTTTCGCGGCATATACAAGAACTTTTGCCCCCGCCGATAATACGTCTCATTTTTTATTGAAGGCGGCGGACTGTAACAATGCGATTCGTGGTATTCGCAGCGCCGTCAGCCGCTAGAGGGCCAGCTTTTAAACAGATAAAGCTGTCGAGTGCCTGTTGGGAACGCGTGCTAGAGAAGACTTTGTGACATGCTGTAGCCGGCAGGCTCTCTGTGGCACGCAACAATAGAACAGAAGTTTCGGTGTTGGAAACAAAGGTTGACAGATTGCTCGCATCCGTCTGCAAGCTTCAACTTCCATCTCCACTCCGACTTCTCTTACATGGAATACATGGTTAGATTATACCCAAGCTCACTTGCATACCGCCCCCTCTACTATAGTTCTCGATTCAGAACACAGCCAACTCACTACTGCGATAGTGTTATCTCTAACTTTATTCATCATGACCATGTACTTATTACAGGGAAATTTGCCACTGCAGTGCCTCAATGGTTATGGCGCTCGGCTGCTGGCCCCAAATACGCGGGCTCGATCCCGGCCGCGGCGTACGAACTCTGATAGAGGCGAAAATCTAGAGGCGCATGTACTGTGCGATGTCAGTGCATTATAAAGGACCCCAGGTGGTCGAAATTTCCGGAGCCCTTCACTACGGTCTACCTCATAGCTTGAGTCGCTTTGGGACGTTAAACCCCCATAAACCAAACTATTACAGTGAAGTTTAATTGCTTTCATGCTTCGGCAAGCTTCAACCTATTAGAGCGAGAAATGATGAATTGCTCCAATTTTTCTGCGAACTGCAACTTGTAGAAGCATGGAATGCCTTTGCAGCTCTCTGCTGGCGTTTGCCTTTTGAACTTTGCGTTCTCTCACAAAGCTGCCAGCCTGCACACTGAAACGCTTTCAGGCCTGCATATTCACGAACTTCATCTCAGAGACGCTCGAATATGCGGTGCCAAGAAGAATTTTGTTGTATTAAATGTGCTGTGCGTAATACATAGGCCAAAGAGCAAATTGCTATAAGAGTTTTGAAAGACCGGCTTGAACGTCTTCTAAGAAAAACAGCGCTCGCAGACAATGGACGAGGACAAAGAGGACGCACAACTCCTTGTTGCGCCCTCCTTGTTCTCTGCCATTGTCTGCGAGCGCTGTTTTTCTTAGAATGTACTTCAACCAACTCGCCCAGCAACACACCTTGAATGTATTCATTCGGCACAGTCAACGCGATGAGCTTTGTCGCAGCGAGTTACAGCGAAAGGCCAGAGAAAACAAGCAAAATAAAGTACCCTGACAACGGAGGTACAAGAAGCGAGCCGACAGCTCCTGTGACGAGATTTACGAAGTGCTGACTCAAGAAATCTAAGTTCCCAGTAAATGCATCCATGAGGGTATTTGCTGAGGTTGTGATGAAGACGTTTTAACTCCAGTAAAAAGAAAATTTTGGCAAGTTGTCATTGCCAGCGCATACTCTGAGCGCAACAGGACAAGGTCCCTGCTTTATGGATTCAGAATTGTTAATACGCCTGATTATATCTCGTAACTTATCACAACCTGTAATCATAAACTCCCAGAGGCTTGCAGAGACAACCTGCAAAATTTACTCGCGCTGATTGGCTCGCGAGTTCAAGGTCTTCTGTATTGTGGACGCTTCCATGGTGAACTCAAGAACGGACTTCTGTGGGTTCTGCACTAGACCAGACCAAAGTTGTGTTTCCCGCCTCGAAACAAGGATGTGTCTTTTTTCTACTCTGACATACTGGGGTCAGCTGCACAAAACGTGGCTCATATCTTCAACCTGCACTCTGACTGTCTTGTTCCGCTCTTAAATCCATGACTGCAGAATTAGCTCGGCTTGTTCCTTGTGCTCGATGTTTATGAACTACCTGAAATCCTTGGCAGACGGAGGTTGGAGCTCTCCTTCAGTCGAAGAGGAGACGATAGGCGTCTGCGATGAGTGCAGGGCAGTGGGCGCACTAAGGAGCGTTGGCAAAATCGAAGACGTAAAATCGGTGTGGTAATAAGAGCGTCAATTCTTCTGGGGGGCCGAGCATGTTCCGTCGGGAGCTGGGGATGGTGATGAGTGTGCGTTCATCACTGATGGTGGTGCAGTGTTAACCAAAGAAGTTTCTTTCACATTTCGGTGTCTTGGCCTTCCACTATAGTTTTGGCCACGGGGTCGAAGCTTCCCGGAGGTCTATATCACAGGCAGTGTGATCATCAGACCATGGCCTTCAATAGTCGCATGAGCTGATATCATACGGAAGGTGGCCGTGTATTCGGGTATTTTTTTTCTCGGGGTTATTTTACTATGGCTTTAAAGGCCTTAATCTTAAAATATTCTTCAACACCTTATATGGAGTCGAGGCACAAGATTTATTGGTCCGCCAGGGTCAAGTCATGCGTTTCTGAGGTTAAAGTGCCCTGCGTGTGTTAGACGTGACGGAATTTAGTTTGCTGGTGGTTGAACACCAGCCTCGGAGGGAGATCGTTCCATTGGTTTAGATATACGTGGCTGGAGGAAGTCGCACGTAGTGAGCATCGTAATGAGATTTGATTGCACCCATGTTTTCAACTAATGAAAGGTTAAGCGAGGACTGCTCAAGGCACTTTGAAGTTTTCTGCACGCAAACACGCCAGACTTGTCCGTACTGAAGTCAGAGGAGTGATGCAGCTCATCTGGCAGCTTCTCGTTGCACACGGACGCCTGCAGTGCGCATGCGTATGAAACAGCTCGTAACCAAAAGAATGTGAATTGGACCCACACACGTTTGCAACGTGGCCGCTGCTGGCATGGGGTAGAATCAAGTGGAGGTCAGTGGGAAGGAGGCCTTTGCTCTACAATCTACAGAGTTAAGCTGATGACCTTTTCTTTCCCCCATGCGTTCTCTCTGTCCGTGCACAATATATATATCCTCTCTTTCACATTCCTTTCTTACCCAGACACAATGAGGCTGGCTAAAGTGTCAAAAAATGTATAAAAAATAAATCCAAGTTCACCCAAAGTGTAATTGTTATACGCTACTTCTCTTGATCAACTTGCGGTGAGGCCTAACGAAACGTGCGTTCAGACCAGGGAGCCGAAGACCAGATGTAAAGCGTCGAGGGAGAGTGACTCGGATGTCTATAGATGTTTCATGTAGCTGTCGGTTTACTGTGACATCAGTGGCGCCGCCGTCACGGCTATGAAAAGAGGCGTATTAACAAAGGAGAATTCATAACCGTTCAAAAAAAATTCAGCCAAACCAAACAGCAGTGGAGCTCCGACGCCGAGTCCTGCATGATAAAAAAAAATCCCTAAGGGTACATCGCCTTTGCCATTAGCGCTATAATTTCTTTCCGCTTAAGCGTATCTACGAGGTTTCAAACTTACATTGATTGTTCTGGATGGCGAAGTCGACATGAGCGATCGGCTCGAATTCTCTATGGTACGACGGCTTCAGCTACTGCCATTTTTCTGCTGCCAACAATCGATACAAGTAACACATGTTGCTGGGCTAGCTGGTGCATAGTTCTATGTACAAACGTTAGCGCAAAATAAGAGACAATCACAAGAAAGGTAGACACCACAAGAAAGGTGGTTGTCTTGTCCACCTTTCTTGTGATTGTCTCTTATTTTGCGTTAACGTTTGTAAATCGATACAAGCCTGTTGAGACCGGAATGCGATGCTGCCAGAGTACTGAACGTATTATTTCGTGAATGGCCAATATAAAATTTCTGCTGATCAGCGCAACCACCCTCCCTCTCCGTACTTGTTGAAGTCACAGCTCACAGTCTGTCGTCCGTCAACATTTCTGCATTTCTCGTAAAGTAATGAATTCATTATACCATTACCTTTTCACTTTGTCCACACATTTTAACACATAGAATCAAATATGCGGTTACATTCTGCATTCTTTGCATCCGCTTTTAGGAGACGAAGTAGGAGACGAAGGTGGTAACACCGCGACAGAGGTGGGAGCTCATTTTTCCTAGGTGACAGTACAGGTCTAGGCTCAACAGGATAGCACAGGGGCACCTATATATTTATGTACAAGCGTACCCAGCTACTTACAGCGCACACTGCACTTATGACGGCGTAGGTAGGAGGCTAGGTTTTCTGAAGGTGCTGATCGTCTTCTGAGGCTTGATTTGCAGGGTGGAGGGTCCAATATCAAAGTAAAAGCCACTGTTAATTACCTAACATCTAACGAACTAAAGTTACTAGTATCGGACAAGGAAAGCGGGTTTGTGGTTATGCCAAAAAACTTCTACTTAGACAAGGCGAATAAGGCAATTTCTAAGAATTTTGTCCAAACGCGGTCAACAGGTGCGGGGATCAAGAAGCGTGCTCTTGCGCTGTGTGATAAGATGAACCTAACTAATCTAAACAAAAAGATAAAAGATGCCAGAAAAGACTGACAGTATACTTTTCGGCCGGATGTTCCCCTGCGCGCGATTGTCACGGAAGTGGGGTCTTGGCAAGGTGTCCTATCCAGGTTCCTCCAAAATGTTTCAAGCTCCTTCCTGTTATCGACCCATTTAGGGTTGGTAATTAGAAGAAAGTAACTGAATCTTTCTCGCGAGAAGACATGTCTTTGGGGTCTAAGCAGGCATTTTCGATTGACGTTGAAAATCTTTTCTACTCAATTCCCCAAAAAGATACTTTAATGACAATAAAGGGGAGCATAGAAATTAAAGGCACTGTATGCATTCAAAATGATGTAGGAATTTTTGTAAGAAATTTTTTATCGCGTTTAGAATTTTATCTTTCCACTACTTTTGTTAATTTTGTGGACGGGAAATTCGTTCAGCGCGAGGGCGTCTGCATAGGCTCGTGCATTGCCCCATTGCTTAGTGAACTGTTTTTGGCGAGTTTGTACAAACGCACTGAAGCGCGCCTCAATGACAACACGATTTTAAGACCACAAAAATGAGGATCTAGTTCATCAAACTTTAGACCTTTTTACGTCCTGTGCACGGGTGCTGAATTTCACTTATGAACTTGAGAACAACGGTAGCCTACAGTTTCTTGGTGTTCTTTTTTTCTTTGGTGAATCGCACATTTGCCACATGTACCAGCCAAGGTCCAAAAAACAGGAATTTTGAATTTTGATTCCGCCCTCTCCAAATTGGTTAAGAGAGGCATTGCTCAGGCATGCCTACTTGCAGCTCCATAAAAGTCCTGCTCGCACAAGATGCTTGGAGGTGTACAAAAGAAGGCTGGCCGCATGACTATAAGGCAGGTTTTCGTAGGAAACTGGTGGCATCGGTAGCCTTATCTACAAAATAAAAGCTGGAAACCATATGCAGACGACTGAGCGACAAGCTTATGAACGGGCTAGATGCATGGCACTGCCCTATGTTCACCAGCTTAGGCACCGCCTTAAAAAGGTAACCATGAAAGGCATTGTCAGGGTTGTGCTTACTGCCCCCAACAAACTCGGCAAACTATGCCGAGTTGTTTATGATGTCTCCAACGGAAAAGTGGCATGCTCCATCAAGCATGGGAAGTCGTTTTTGGCCTGCAGGACCAATGTGGTCTATCGAATTCCGCTATCTTGCGGAAAATGCTACATCGGCCAAATTGGCCGTTGTATCAACGTTCGCCTCATGGAGCACAAGAATCAGGCAGATGCTATATCAGACCCTGGACACTTGGTGGCACACTGCAAACGATGTAAAGATAATGAAAAAGTTGTACCTCATTTTTTTTAACCGACGCGTGGGATATATGTAAATGCGGACCAGACGGAGCGGGAGGTATTAGAAGGCTTTATTATACACGTGGAAAGGCAATCCTGCGTTAGCAACCAAATGTTGAATTGAAGAATTGAGGTTCCTGTATTGGGAAGTACCGTCACGCATTCGATTTCACTGTTTATTTTCTTGGCACCAGATTGTCACCTATAAATGCATGGTATTTTCATGAATAAAGTCAGTTGATGTCTAGTGCCTGTGTTGTCTACTTCTATCCTATCGTTCCTGTGTTTTTTAACGCTACTACTATGTCCTCTCAATCTAAACACCAACTAGCTGAGCTTTCTGTCTTAAATTTCTATTTTATTAAAAGCATACTGTAGTCGTCGCACAACACCCCTTGAGGGAGCTGTTCAAGGTGTATGGCCTCTCCCTGTGGCTGTTCACGTTTTCAGCAGCATTGCAGAAATTCAACAAAAAGGCTTTTATCATGGCCGCACACTTATTAGGTAATACTCTTCAACTAGTACCTTTTTTTCACTAAGAAAATTGTCTTCACAAAACCTCACCTCTTTTGACTTTGCGCTTCTCTCAGTTGTGGACAGAGAATGAATATGCCGGCCGAGGCAACAATTCCGCGACTGGTAACCCAAAAAAAGCTCAGCGCGTTTCCAACACTGCGAGGATATAGCTTGCCGAAGCAAAGTTCTGACTAAGCCTGTCTTGAATTAAGCACGAAGTGTGCTCTTCTTATTCATTCAAGCAAGAAGCTCGGACGCAGTTTTTTGTCAACATGGTACCAGTGGGAAGCGCTTCCCAGTAAGAATGATGAAGTCAATATGGGTGGGTTGTGTGAAAGAAAAGCAGGAAGGCATGTACAGTCTTGGTCAAAAGTCTTAAGGCCACAGTGTTCAGCTGCAGAGAAATGAATGTTCCTAGAATGCTCCGTACAGCGGATCATCCAAAACACAACTCAAGCAGGAAGCTGCTCTACCACCCGAAGAAGCCTTCTGGTAGCATTTCAAGGTCATACAGTTTGCAATTTAGGTAATGACTCTGTTATGCAGCTGAAGCAAAAAGCCTTCGACCTTAAGACTTTTGGCCAAGACTGTACGAATGCTACCCAGCGTTACACGCCTCTGAGAGTCTCATCTTTCGTAAATCATTGCAGGAAGAATAGGTCATGATTTTGAGAGCAAAACAATTTTCTTACTCTTCTTACGCCCTTGACTATTGTGGCGTTACCATAATTTTGTATTTATGGTTTAACGTGAATTCGCGATAATGAACGTTTGCGCCGCTTTGTCTGTGTTCGAGAAAAATTTTTTATTCTACCGCGCTGCATTTGTGCATTCCTCCCAACCAATGATGAGTGTCAGAATCGGTTGAGGACTGCCCACGTGCAGATTCACACAGCGTGCATCTGCGCTGCGCAAAAGGTTGTTTTTTTTTGGGGGGGGGGAAGGAAATGGCGCAGTATCTGTCTCATATATCGTTGGACACCTGAACCGCGCCGTAAGAGAAGGGGTAAAGGAGGGAGTGAAAGAAGAAGGGAAGAAGGAGGTGCAGTAGTGGAGGGCTCCGGAATAATTTCGACCACCTGGGGATCTTTAACGTGCACTGACATCGCACAGCACACGGGCGCCTTAGCGTTTTTCCTCCATAAAAACGCAGCCGCCGCGCTCGGGTTCGAACCCGGATGCGCAAAAGGACCAGTCGCCGATTTCTGTCCCCAGCTGGAGCACCGAGGGCGGGAGAGAAAGTGACAAGGACCGATGGCACTTCGAGTTTGTTCCTTGTCTGCGAGCAGTGAAAAAGAAGGCGTAAAGTTCACGAGAGCACACTCCAGCGATAAGATCGCGTTGCCACAGTAACAAGGTGCAAGCAATGACCAAATAGATTTCGGTGGCTGAAAATGCTATTCTGCTCTTCTATCGGAATGGTAACAACTATCCTCGATTTCCACCGAACATACAGTCCTCGGAGTTAGCCTTCATTCCGGCTTCCTCTAGTCCCGCAAATTTAATTGAATATTTCACACAATGCATCAGCGCTATTCTCTTTATTAACGAATTTTTCAACCCAGCGGCATATATAGGCTGGCATAGCATAGCGCTCATTTTTTTTTCCTTATACGTTGATAATTTGGTAGTCAATGGGTTGATTCATTGCCCTGATCAAGACGGCAGATAAGATTAAGCGGTGGCTTACACTCTCAGCAGGGCCATAAATTGGCACGCGTGAACAAGCAGATACAACAATGCGGTAGCATGCCAGCATGCAGTGTAAAGGTTTTGTATTACAGACCTCTCAGCCTTGTGAAAGCATCAGTCATAGTCGTGTCTTTAGTATAGCGCGATGCAGCTTAGGAGGCATCAAAATCAAGGGTAGCGCCAAACAAGGTGATAAGCGCGGACAGTGACCGGCCTCCATCTCCGTTCTATTACATATGCATAAAGCTGAAATGCACACGACAAAAACAGAAAGCAACAGACGCCCTCTACCTATTAATCTAGCGCCTGTGGAGTTCGTCCGCTGTCACAAACGCAACACAGAACAGAAGGTAACTTGCGCAATGAAGAGACGGGCGAACAAGGAACACAGTCGACATGTACAGCTTCTTGTTCCGGGTGTACGACGCTGTCTTTGTTCGTTCACGTCTTCAACACGCAAGTGCGCACTTTCAAGAATGGCCGCCACGGTGGCTCAGTGGTTATGGTGCTCAGCTGCCGACCCGGAGGACGCGGAGGTCGAATTTCGATGGAGGATAAATTCTAGACGCTCGTGTACTGTGCGCTGTCATTGGACGTTAAATAACC
Organism: Amblyomma americanum; assembly: GCA_030143305.2. Lineage (NCBI taxonomy): Eukaryota > Metazoa > Arthropoda > Arachnida > Ixodida > Ixodidae > Amblyomma > Amblyomma americanum. The sequence goes on from JARKHS020003995.1 coordinate 161,824, forward strand.
CCAGGTGGACAAAGTTATCCGGAGCCCTTCACTACGGCGACCCTTATAATAGCCTGAGTCGCTTTGGGGCGTTAAACCCCCATAAACAAATAAAATTTCAACAATGAACCAGTTCTCTCAAATCCAAATATTAAAGTAGCTGTGAAGGGGGCTCTAATAAAGTTGCGGCATGCCTGGGATATTGAAGCATGCCGCTTCACGAAGAGTGTCCAGCAAGGATTTTTTAAATGCACTTTGTAGAAGTTCAGTTATCTGTAGTTAAAATTTGAATTTCAGCGTCTTCGCGCCTTTCCCTCTCCTCTCGTCAGTTTTTGCACGCTGGAAGGTAGGCGCTCCTTCGCCGACCCCCCTCTGGGAGCGGAGCTTCCCGACCCGCCGGAGCTAAGCAGCTTATTGGCCGCGGCCACGGCAGCTGCCTGACGTCTGAAAGAATCTAGCCAATGGCCACCTCTCACCATGTCTACGCAGATGCGGGGGACGAAGGAAGGTGCGAGCATGAAAAAGTCGCAGGGAAGGGCTTGCCAACTTTGCCGCGTGATTGTGGGTCGTCTGCTGCGTGTAGAAGAGTATTATTTGGCTCTAGTTTTCACGGCAACACAGTGCAGTGATTAAGTGAGTTAATGTGCTCAACCTCGGAAGGCGTTTCAGAGCCCCTTTAACAGAAGGTTTCATTTCATTTGGTCATTCGCTCGGTCATGCAGCGTAAACCGCGATTTTCTGTTTCTATTTTGGCCGTATTTCGTTTTTGTCTATGCACAAACGCTCATGCTTCTTAAACTAAGTTATTTGAGGAATGGAGGGGTTGGAGCTACGTCCACATGTTTCATAAGGAATAACATCCTTGGAAGACAAGCCCTATAGTACCGCAGGGAATAAACGGCCTCATTCTATCAACAGCAATGATATATCTATATGTTGGTTCGTCGAGAAGCTCTTGCTTGGTAAATTTACATGCCCCCCTAAAACCTAATGAGTAAAACCATGAGCGAAAGTTTACGGGAATAGGGAAAAAAAATTCTGCGTGGTAATGCGCAGCAGTTCGATAAAACGCGCCTGCCTCAACCAGGGCACCATCTTTATGCGGAAACATTTCTTCACACTCATTAAATATCCTGGAAGCCTAAGGTGACATACGGGTTTTAATAGCCGGAATGTACACGAGCTGAGTGGGTACGGAGGCAAAGTAGAATTAAAAAAACGCATCCCAACAACGTTTGCTGCCTAAACCTACGGCTTTATAGGTTACTGCAAGTTTTCATAGCACAAACTCGGCATCACTGAAGTACTACACCACTACAAAAAGGGTCATATTAGAGCCAACAGTTTTAATTACGCTGTTCAGTTGATCGTTTGAAGCATCCACAATCACAAGTGAATCCTAAGATTTAGAACATACGTCAGTGATGTCTAAAGAGAGAAAAAAAGAGCTCTGCTTAACTTTCGTCCACATGTGCGTATACATTTTTGAGCGCACAAAAGCGTGTCCATCATCGACGAACCCTTCTTTGATCAGCGTGTCCGTCGCTGTCGATGGCTACGATAGCAGTGTCCACACACAATAATGTAAACTCACAGGCAGTGGTATCGTAATTTTAAAGTGACCCATCCCGATACAATGAAAAGCTTATGCTAGCTCTGCAAAGGAAATGACGTTGAAGCAGTAGTTTGTAATACGCACCCTTTTTAAGCCATATGCCATCTGCGAGGAGTTCAGTGAAAAAAACTGTAGAACGTCGTAGCACTAAAAGGTCCTTATGAACAACGGGGAAAGCGCAGTAAACTTCAATCGCAGTGCCCGCAACACTGCAGTTCCCGAGTAACTAGCCCGGCAATCCTGGTATGTAGAAAGTGCTAACGGCTCCCGTACAGAACCAGTGAACACTCGTCTGGCAAGACAAACCTGGCAACATTGCGCCTTTCACGCACAGGGTGCTAACTACAAATGCCCGCATAAACTTCATAGTTGCGGAGGACTTGCCAGTGCGCAAAATGTGCACACGCGAAAATATTCACAACAAATCGGGTTAACGCGATTGGTGACGTGAAACTTGTGCAATAATAATAATAGTAATAATAATAATAATAATAATAATAATAATAATAATAATAATAATAATAATAATAATAATAATAATAATAATATTAATTGGTTTTGGGGAAAGGAAATAGCGCAGTATCTGTCTCATATATCGTTGGACACCTGAACCGCGCCGTAAGGGAAGGGATAAACGAGGGGGTGAAAGAAGAAAGAGGTGCCGTAGTGGAGGGCTCCGGAATAATTTCGACCACCTGGGGATATTTTACGTGCGCTGATATCGCACAGCACACGGGCGCCTTAGCGTTTTTCCTCCATAAAAACGCAGCCGCCGCGGTCGGGTTCGAACCCGGGAATTCCGGATCAGTAGTCGAGCGCCCTAAACACTGAGCCACCGCCGCGGGTCAAACGTGTGTCCTGATTTTTACTTCAGTACAGCTACAATTCGCACATGAAACAAGACGATATTCGATTGGGAAGTGTAAAAAATCTGATGAAGCATATGAACTCCGTCCAAACCAGGAAATTCAAGAGAAAAATGCCTATGTGGTCTCAAGAATAAAGTACGGGGACATCAAGCACGCTACGTATAAACGTGCCGTGTGGGTGAGTCCCACTATGGCCATCACAAAGCACAGACCGCTAAGTCGGGCACTGAGCGCATCCTGTACTTCAATTGTCCGAGGCCTGTATGAAAATCACCCGCAAGTGCGTCAGCTTACGGGGCCAGGCAAACACACAAACGGAAGATAGCAGAGCCATCGGTCATGCTTGGGCTAATAGACTGTTTGTAAACCGAAGGGGTCAGAAGAAAAATAGCTAGCACTGTAAGTGTAAAATGAATAAACGCATTTTTTGTTGCTCGCACAAATCCCCTAACAAGTTGGTAACATATCAGAACAAAAAAAAACAAGCGCACGTCGTCAAAGTAGTTTGTTCGTCGAGTCCAACTGCTGAAGTTGCCAAGGAACCATCCAGAGCCTGAGTGTTCATACAGACCTGTGCTCAGGCAGGAGGCGGCGCTCCGTCGTTAGGTTCGGGAGTCTTGGGCCATGTGAAGTTACCGTATAGGTGGCGCTGCGGGCCGCAGCTGAATGCTTTTAGGAATTGGGGTGTCGCAGGGATGGTCACGTTGCCGATGGCCACCTGCGGAGACACGCAGGCCAAATTTAAGGAAAACTGTTTGGCGGTGGTCATATCCTAAGACACGCAAGGAAAGAAACTGTCACAAGCGACACTTGACAGCCTCGGCAATAGTGATCGAGCCAATCTTTCACGTGGTGCGTAATCCAAGAACGCGCCAGTCACTGGAGTTATTGGGCGAAATAGCGAAATTGTTCAAACCATGAGAAGCTCAGCTGCTCATGACGAGAATAGAACCTTCCACTCCTGCATTTCAACACCATTCTGCTGGAGCGTCTTTGCCATGAATGATCTTTTTTCTTCCGTTCACTGTGTCAGCTGTTATAGCTAGACCAATCACTTCATAAGAGATATGTCTGTACCGCATTTCCTGTCTCACTTTACCATGAAAAAAATAACTGAGGGCATTTAAGACTACTTACGTGCAGTGAATGCGAAAGCATGCACGCAGGGTGATCGGCTGCGACGATGGCCTGCTACTCTAATACAGTGGCCAGCGAAGCTGATCTGTTCGCGCCGCCCGAATGGAAATCGCTGCCAACGACTTTCTTGTTCTTAAAATTTCTCTTAGAGATAACTTGGTTTTAGTTGCAGAAAAACAAACAGATGTCCTTTGTAAGCCCGAATCTGAAAACTTGGCTCTGCTGTCTGCTGGCGCCAAATCGTTTAACTGTTCTTCCCTTTAAATAAATCATCGTGAAAATCACCTCCGAATTCTTCTAACCAACGGTGATCACAAAAAAATTATAACACCCCAACAACAGTGTTTCAGCTGTGAAAGCACCTCAAATATATATTCAGAAAAGCTTCGGTAAAAAGTAATCAGGCCTCCTGGTTTGTTCTTGAACCATGTAATTGGGTCCTTACGGTGGAGGGGAAGAAATTAGGACACTTTTGTTCACCCATCTGGAATTTTCGGGCTTCAAAGTAGCCGTAAGTGCTCGCCTTCCGGCCCCTGTGTCCCGAGGATCTTTGACCGAGGCTGTACTCACTCAGTTCTTCGCTATAGCAAGAGCGTGGTCCTGTAGGGACATCAAGGTAACTATAAAGCATGCTTCGGTACGCAGTTGTGAATAAGCACCTCCTTCTTGTAAACAACGTGATGTCCAAGAGGGCTGGCTCGATGTGCAAAATCTCCCTCTTTCGACTCTGAGCAAGTTTTCCATGTGTCGAGCATTCCCCCGCCGCCTTTCTTCTCCAGATTATAGCCTCCTCGATACACTCCTGCTCGGCGTTGTCAAAGGCCACATGTTCCGCCCACCAGAACACAAACACATGCGCCGATTACGTAGGCCGGCCAAATTGAGAACGTGCGACCAGCGGCGGAGAGAAAAGAGAGCTTGCTGAGAGTATGTATGAGGGTCGATCGCGTCGCCGGGGATCTGCTGGGTGTTCTGATGGAGCGCCTCAGGTCTTCATCCAGGGACAAGCAGCCGCGATGGCAGGCGCCCACGCGCGCCATAAACAGGATCGCGGGTAGTAACGAGCAGCGTTGACGTCATGGCCAGAGACATGCTGAGCACGAAAGAGATGTAGCACACCGTGCGGTCCGGGCATGAGGTGTCCTCGGGGGGCCAGCACTCGACCACATCGGGCGCAGGGTCCCGCCGATTCCACTGCTGGAGCCGCTCATCCGAGTCCAGCTGCATCAAGCTGCTGCCCAGCTGCGAGCTCCGTGGAGCGCTCGACAGCAGAATGGAGTCCATACGGCATACTCGCTGTTGGGTTCCTCTCTAAGAGTCAGAAAGATCAGAAGACCCAGTACGATCGAGAAGCGACCCGTTTTCAGCTCTTCGTTCTCTTCTTCTGATCGTGCTGGTTCAGGCCATGGGTGCACTTGAGTAGGTTGGCCTTGCTTGATGCCCTGACTAATGTCCCCTCTTGCTGCTGTGCCTAAAGGAACGAATAAAAATTCCATTGCTGAGACTATTGGCTGAAATGCATCTCTAGCACTGACAGCGTGCGGCGGGCCATTTGTTTAGTGCAAATTAAGATAAAATGATCTATACTTGAATTTTGCTCTCCCCTTTCCTGCTATCGCCGCCCTCGCTATCCCCTCCCTTTCCCTTTCACCTCCACCGGCTGCAGCTCGACTGTTTACGGGCAGCATTCCTTTCACTTACTTTCTTTTAAACAAACCACTACCACCACCCACCCCAGGTGATGCACACATGGCTGAACATGGACAAATCGGAAGTAATGTCAAGCCTACTTTCGTCCAGCTTGGCGTTGTCATTAAACACCATCACCTTGTTGATAAAGCGAAAGAATATGTGCAGTTTTCTCGAACAGATATTTTTAGCCCAATATTTGTAACACCCTTCTAGTTAACATACCTGTCTTCCTTCTTGCTCTTTATCTCTCCCGGCAAGTGCAGTTTCTGTGCGTGCAGATATCTAATGCTGCTTGGTGACGCTAACGTCAGCAAGGCAATCTTCGCAAGAGGCATTCGCGGGATAGGGTGTTTGGGTGAGGCTGACGTTTTGGCCAGTAACGATCCCGCCAATAACGAAAGAGGAAGTAAAGAAAGCCTTAAGAGCAATGCAAAGGGGAAAAAGCTGCATGTGAGGATAAGGTAACAGCAGATCTGTTGAAGGACGGAGGGGATATGGTGCCAGAAAAACTAGCCATCCTGTATACGCAATTAGACCTCGACCGTACCAGAAGCTTGGAAGAACGCTACTATTATCTTAATTCATAAGAATGGAGACGCCAACGACTTGAAAAATTGCAAGTCGACCAGTTTACTGCCCTTTGCCTACAAAGTATTTACCAAGGTAATCGATAATAGAGTCAGGGCAACCTTAGACTTCATTCAACCAAATGATCAGGCAGGCTTTCGTAAAGAATATTCCACAATATATCATATTCACACTATCAATCAGGAGATAGAAAATTGCGCAGAATATAGCCAACCCCATATATATATATATATATATATATATATATATATATATATATATATATATATATATATATATATATATATATATATATATATATATATATATATATATATATATATATATATATATATAGCCTTTATTGACTACATGAAAGCATTGGACTCAGTGAAAACATCCGCAGTCATGCTGGCATTGCGGACTCCGATTGTAGAAGATCCTTATGTGAAAATACTGGGAGATGTCTATAGCAACTACACAGCTACCATAGTCCTCCATAAACTCAGCAATAAATTCCAATAATGAACGGTGTCATGCAAGACACACGATCTCGCCAATTCTGTTCACCGCCTGCTTACAGGAGGTATTCCGAGACCTGAATTGGGAACAGTTGGGGATAAGAGTTAATGGAGAATACCTAAATAATCCTCGATTCGCTGATGACATTGCCTTGCTGAGTCACTCGGGAGATGAACTGCAAAGAACTATTCATAAGTTAGACAGGCAGAGCAGAACGGTGGGTCTACAAATTAGCATGCAGAAAGCCAAAATGCTTTTCAACAGTCTAACAAGGGAACAGCAGTTCACAATTGTAAGCGAGGTGCTGGAAGTGGTAAAGGAATACGTCTACTTAGGGTAGGCAGTAAAAGCTCATCCGTATGGTGATAGGGAAATAACTAGAAGCATAAGAATGGGGTGGAGCGCATATAGCAGGTTCGCTCGGGTCATGAATAGCAGTTTACCAATATTCCTCGAGAGTAAAGTGTACAACAGTTGTATCTTACCGGTACTCACCTACGGAGCAGAAATGTAGAGGCTAACGAAAAGGGTTCAGCTTAAGTTAAGGAAAACGCAGCGAGCTATGGAAAGAAAAATGATAGGGGTAACGTTAAGAGACCGGAAGCGGGCAGAGTGGGCGAGGGAACAAACGCGTGTTAATGGCATCCTAGTCGAAATCAAGAGGAAGAAATGAGCTTGGGCAGGGCATGTGATGCGAAGGTAAGATAACCGCTGGCCCTTAAGGGTAGCGGAGTGGATTCCAAGAGAAGGCAAGCGTAGCAGGGGCGGCAGAAGGTTAGGTGGGCGGATGAGATTAGGAAGTTTGCAGGCATAGGGTGGGCGCAGCTGGCAAAGGACAGGGTTAATTGGAGAGACACGGCAGATGCCTTTGCCCTGCTGTGGGTGTAGTCAAGCTGACGATGATGATGGGATCATGAATGGCGGTCTACGAGGATTCCTCAAAGGAAAAGTATTTAAGCGCTGTATCTTACCGGTACTCGCGTATAGTTAGGAAACGTAGGGGCGAACGAAAAAAAGCTGTACTTAAATTGAGGACAACGCAGCGAGCTATGGAAAGCAAAATGATCGGTTTAGCGTTAAAAAATAGGAAGACAGCCGACTTGGTCTTAACTAGAGTTAATGACATTTTAGTCGAAATAAAGAAGCAATGGGCACATGGGAAGGGCATGTAATGCCCTGGCAAGATTACTGATAGTCAGTACGGATAACGTATTGGATTCCAAGAGAAGCCAAGCGTAGAAGAGGGTGCCAGAGAATCAGGTGGACAGATGAAGTTAGGAAGTCTGCGGGGGAGGGGGGGGGGGGTAAGGTTGCCGCAGCTGGCACAGGACCGAGTTAATTTGAGAGATTTTAGAAAGCCTTTCGTCCTGCAGTGGGCGTAGTAAGGCTGATGATGATGATGATGATGATGATGATAGTCGTTTATTGATGGTGTGATAACTCAGCTACACGACTGCTTGTAGCTATAGGCGTCTGCAGAACGTCAAATGGGAACCTTCTGCTAGAGATTCGCATTTTCTTGCATAGGTGATTATTAGGTGTTAATATTCTTGTAGGGCCGTCACGAACAGTATTTTTGCCAAACCCAATTGAATACGAATGCTGTAGAATTGCGACCAAGTCGGTAATGGATGCTGCAGCTAATAACCGAATCGGAAATCAATCGAACATTTTAAACCGTATGCCTTACTTGCCCCATTTAGCGAAAACCTGTCTGTGTGTGTATTTGCGTTAACACTCGATGGTGCCCATAAAAGATGGCGTCCTCATGCAACCTGGCAGGTGGCGGTTAAATTAATGACTGGTCGCGCGAGGTTACGTGGGGCTACTTGAAACGCACAAGTCGCATCGGTGGCAGCCCCTGCAATCCCAGGGCAGTGGCGCACCACTTAACCGCTACACCGGTTGTGGTTTGAGAATTAGATACTCCCCGCCACATAAGGGCCTAACACAAGAAGAAGCAGCTAGTTGGCGGAGGCTGCAAACGGGAACACTCTTTAACCTACATATACTTAGCAAGATGTATCCTACACAGTATAGGAACACATGCCCGTGGTGCGGGGCAACCCCCACGCTTTACCATATAACCTGGGAGTGTAAGCGAAGCTACACGTTCCACCAACACAAAACCCCGAGTGCGGAGCAGGGGGAGAGCCGGCTCACCAGCTGCGAGCTCGCCGCCCAAAGGGCAATGGTGCAGCACGCAAGCGAAGCAGCGCGACTCAGTGGAGCCCTGGACTAGGGGCCCAACCCTGCTTTGAAGGTCAAGAGTCTGCAGCGATGCAGACGAAGACCGAACGCTAAACCCTTAATGGACCAAATAAAGTTTTTCTCTCTCTCTACATGTTCGAGCATTAACCCATTAGCTATCGCGTAATACTCTTAAGGAGGAGCGCGGGTCGCGGTACGGCGGTGTCTGCCATCGCGATGATAGCGCGCACATCAGATGGCGTGCGGCGGCGTCGCGGCAGCGTCTATGTATAGAGCCATGCAGAGGTAGAATTGCCAGCTGCTTGACATCGGGTAACATCACGCCACAGCACGCGGTGACTGCGTTCACAAAATGACTGGGCAGGCTTATGCCTTCTCACACGTAGGCAGTCTGAAGTGTCTCTGCTGACTTTATTTATTAATTTTCGCTATTTTTGCGAGTAATCAGAGAAGACGAGAAATTGTGCGAAACAGCGAAGCCCTAGCGGTGTGGCTGCGGTACGACACTATAATTTATGGAGATAAAACTACAGCTGTAAAAACACGCAGCGTCGATCTTTCCAAAGGGGTCGCAACACGAAATCAGTATGTTAACTCAATGGCCGACAAGTTGTACGCGTAGGAAAACTGCATTTGGCTGTTGATCATGAAAGATAATAACCAAACTAGTACCACGTCTGAGTACATGACACGGGCCAGAAGTAACGTTTGTTGCAAAAGTTTACAGTCCACTGCGCCGATAGTTTCCTGAACCTCGCTGAGCCACTTCGAATGACGGATCTCGGAGGCCACATATTAACGTATGGACGTTGCCGCGCGAATGCACCGCGTCGCTGAACCCTCCATCCCGTTCATACCGATCCACGTACCCCTGTACGTGGTAACAATGTGGCCCTTTTTTTGCAATATACGTCGAAGTAAAATACCGCGGTCCTCCTTTTAGCCTTGTGTCAATTATTCGAAAAGTGCTCAAAAAACTTGAGAACGTATCAGATTCATTTCAAATAATTCTGTGCATGCACTATTTGATTCCCTCATGGCACCGAAGAGGTAGATGGCTAAATATTGGATTCAGAATTAGAAATTTTCAGCTGTTCGCCCACCCTTTGTTAATGAGCCCCTTTTGTGTTTGAGCTAGGAAGATGCGGCTGCCGACAGCAGTGTGCGAAAATATTGACGTCGTGCACGACAAAGTGTTACTCCTTCTGAGAACTACAAATAGCGTTCTGCAATCAAATTAAATTAGACACTTGCGATCATGTTCGCGATCTGTAGACGAAACTGCAGCAGGAATGCGTGTGCGTCTCCTATCGTAACTTCGGCCTCCTCGAAACGCTGTACATGACCGAAATCTGAGAGACGGAGGACTTCGCGTAGGCGACTCTCTCTTTTCACAGTTGTTAATGATGCGGTATTCTTTGAGGGGCTCTTCAGAATTGGCAGCGTCCTCCTGCAACGCGCACAACACGACACAACAGTCAGTAGCAGACCTCACTAAAAAGCAGACGCATTATCAAACAATACTCCAAGCCGCAACAAACGGCACGGTGCTGCCATCTGTAAGGCATACGTCGTAGCGTCGAGTGCCGCGTGCCCTTGAAAGGCACCACTGTGCGTTTTTATGCATTAGTGCATCTGTAAAGTGTCAGTTACTTTACTATAAATCAATCAGAATGCTTATTTCGCAGAATAATATACAGAAGGAGCTGAATGATCACCCGGATCCTTAGCCTATCAAATTATAAAAGAATGTCCTTTTGGGACAATTTTATTAAACAATATTTAGCTTGGCACGCTGAGTGCCTGACTAAAAAGAAGTATCGTTTCATTCGGGACAAGAGTGCAATATTAGTTTCTGGCTATATTAAATGTTGCGTAACAATCAGAGTGGTACTAAATGAAGGCACAACGCACGAAAGGCGGGACTGAGAAAGAGACAAACACAGCGCTGTGTTTGTCTCTTTCTCAGTCCCGCCTTTCATGCGCTGTGCCTTCATTTAGTACCATGTACCGACTAGCCCAGACAAACACCTTATCAGAGTGGTATTTGAGAAAGATGAATATGGATCAAAACTGTTTGTGATTATTACTTTGCGTGCTAAAATGGCTCTTTTATAATCGCAGACAACGTTGAAAGACATTATCGTGTAGCTGTAAAAGGACTTATCCTCTCAGCCATTATCACACCATCGAGGAACTTGCTTGCCAAACTCGCCTCCACCGTCAGCAGGAAAGCAAACTTGCTCGCCATAGCAGGACCGAAGAGCGGTGACGTCATCCTGCCCGTGTTCGAAGAGCGCCTCACAGAGCTGGGCACTTGGCTCGCAGTTAACTGTGACGCCATCTACGGTTCCCTGGGACACCGTCACTCCAGGAGTATTGGACACGTTGAGGAGCGAGGCTGTCTACGCGATAGTCTTGCTATGGCCTAAAGACAACGAGTTCGTCTTTGACTCGCTTCAGCTGAGCGAGGAGACTGCGATCGCCATGCGTGGTTTGGACGGTTTCTGCCTGATTCCGGCCCAATGGGCACTGAAACTCCCTTGGATGTCCTGCGGATGTTTGGGACATCCATGGGACGTCCAACAGAGTTCCAGTGCCCACTGGGCCGATCGTCGCCATGGCCCGTGATGGTGTGGGTAACGCTGGGCAAACTCAGATCTTGTTCCCATCGCTAACACTCGATTTCTTGCCTCCTCCTTGGGGAGGGGGGGGGGGGTGCTGAAAACCGCAGCGCCGGAGTAGATCCCTCGTCTAAACGGAAAGTATTACCGCGATAGCGTTAAAGGCCCCGTTCTCCAGAAAATACGATGTCGGCGTTGTCGGTGTCGGCAGGTGATCCCCAGAGAGCAACCTAGGAGGCAGGTGGGCAACCTAGGTTATGTGACCTTGCGGCGTCATCACAACCTCCCAACCGGATAGTGAGCAAACTGCCCGTCATAGCAGATGGCAATTAAATTAATGACTGGTCGCTCGGGAAGAGCAACCTTGGCCGTACAAGATCCACCGATGGCAGCACCTGCCATCGCAAGGTAGTGGCGCATCACTTAACCACTGCACCACTCCGCCAGCAGAGTTAGGAGGACTCCCAGGGCTCTATGAACGTTAGATAGAGAATGACCTTCTGCATAAATGGGAACTAACCCATTACGCTACTATTTTTCAGCATTGAAGCTGCCTGTAATACAACTGTTTTCAGAGCTAAAATCAAACACGCATGACTGAACGCTGAACCAACGCTGATAGGCACCTGCCTTATAGTTTACTTTAAGCTTCACTCCCATATCATTACGTAAAAGCGTCATAACCAATGGGATAGTAAATAAAAGCAAAGTCGTACGCTTTCGCTGGGGAATAACAGAACTTCCTCTGTCCCACGAGCACAATTAGTATCCCACCTCTTCACCTGCAAGACTGCCCACGCATATTTTTGTATATCGTGTAGTACAGTGTCACCCTTCGCGTGCCTTTTGTATGAGTCCCCTCCCTCTCTGTCCTCTCCCTCTCTGTTCTCTCTTATCATCTCCCTGTCCCTTTTATTTACGTTATCCGCAGCTCAGGTGCTTCAGGCCTTTCGACAGCAGATTTTATCACCAATAAAGCCACTAATAATACTAATCTATGCACACGCCCACGCCACCAAAAGCAATCTACAAGGCAGGCCTGACCCCAAGCAATCCCCACTAAATCTTAACCTCACCAAAACCACATTCAGTCACATGAAGGGTCGCCGCCGCGGTGGCTCAGTGGTTATGCCCCCGGCTACTGATCAGGAGTTCCCGGGTTCGAACCCGACCGCGGCGGCCGCGTTTCGATGGAGGCGAAACGCTAAAGGCGCCCGTGTGCTGTGCGATGTCAGTGCACGTTAAAGATCCCCAGGTGGTCGAAATTATTCCGTTTCCCTCCACTACGGCACCTTTTTCTTCCTTTCTTCTCTTAGTCCCTCCTTTATCCCTTCCATTACGGCACGGTTCGGGTGTCCGCCGATATGTGAGAGACAGTGAGACAGATGCTGGGCCATTTCCTTCCCCACCCCCCCCCCCCAAAAAAAAAAATTCATTTTCATTTTTTTCATGATGGGCTAAATGGCCCTATTCATGATTGGATAAACGCCTTCAACGGAAATAACAATATCAATTATTCGATGCGCGAATAATGCGGTTTGGTTTAAATGAAGTGAAAAAACAATTGCGTGGTTCAAGCGAAGGGACGGAAGAATATGACGCAAGTTGTATTTGAATATCTCGCATTTTAATCAGGAGCTACAAATTTAAAATAACATGTCTAAATTGAGCGGATGCGACGTCATGATGGCTAGTGTCGGAGGCGAAATGTGGACGCCTCCGAGTTCCTTGCTGGCGAACACCACAGTTCCAGGCGATGCCCCTGGGTGCCATGGCGCCTCGAGGCTGGGCCCGGCCGCCACTTGGAACGCCCGCCTGCTACTGTTCGACAAAGGCGGGGTGATATTGGAGGTGGTAATCTGACCAAGACGACAGCACAATTTAAAAACACATACAAACCCACGGTTCACTTGCGCGCTGAATCAATACTGGGAGATCATTTCGAACGTGATAGGCTCATTTTGAATGCAGTAAATTTTTGATGATTTACCCGCCTGATAAATTTCAAGGCGCACACCTCATCACATTGGTCACAACCGGAAAGATATGTTTCCGGAAGAATCATCACTCCCCGTTCTACCCAATCTAATCACTACGTCGTATAAGGTTGTAGTAATGCTGGTATATTCTACCGACCATAATTACATCCATATGTAATGTGAAAGTAATATTCAGCTATTCAGTTTTTTTTTCTGTGCCGTGTTCGAACTACGTTCAATTCCATATTTGTAACGGTATTCCTCTTCAATTCCTAAGATATTCATGCAGTTTCCTTTAAACGGTTTACTACTTCTCGCTTTAATAAATTGTCACGATTGCGTGAAATCGCAATGGTCATCGGTTTAATCGGCCTGTTCTGAAGCAAATAACGTTGCGTTCGGCTGCATGCAAATGGCTTATACTGATAACAAGAAACGGGCTTCTTAGAAATTCATTAAATATGAAAAACATGAAAATATAAAAATACGAAAAATATGAGAACTTCGAAGTTCTCGCCCTTCGTGTAAGGCATCCTCAGGCTGGCTACGCTGACGACACCACCGGTAGGGGTACGGCGGAAAGTTTTCAGAGTGCCGCATAGAAAAAGTCAGGAGAGGCTATGACGTCACTTTGTGTGAAACCGAAAGAGCTGCTACTACACCATAGCGTCTATACAACGCCGTCTGCGGCCTTTGTTAAGACAACCAAAATTTCCTCCGATACTACGTGACTTCCACCACGCATTTCTTTTGCCCTATAATATTGGCTGGTCGCCTCCTGTTTTTTTTTTCATCCTCCACGAATTACCACGTTCCTTATCAGCACGCTGGCTGCTTTAGTGAGAGAGTAGCAACCGGCAAGAAATGTTCCAAAAGTAGCGAAACATTCGCTGGAATTGTATCTGCAGTCGCGTGGACGTTATTACAAACAATGAATTTATAGGCCATCCTAGTTAAGATACTGCACTGTAGTTAATTCGTGCATTAAAGAAAAAGACATTGCTACTCGTTCAAACCGCAGTGTCTGCATAAATGGGCATTCTAAAGGGCACCGAAGCAGCTTTTGACGACCTCCGTTATTAAGGAATTTGCTGCAGAAAGTGCCCACCATTATGATGACACGAAGAGACGCCATCGGCGAAATTCAATCCAAGGCAGCCGGCGCTCCTGAATTAATTCGGTACTATGGAAACTTTTGCAATGGCTCAAATGACGCCAATCTGCGAACTCGGTAGAGTGCAATAACAATCGGCGAAATTTTCTTTTTGGCGCCAGCACTGCTCAGGAGCATGCTTGGTGCCTCAGGACCACAAGCTTGCGCGCCCAGTACCGCTCCTGAAACAAACTCGCGGTGTGTCCGCCGCAGTAACTTTGCACGCAACGCAACTTCACCAACGCAGCGTAATGCACAGTTAGCAAGTCACATCTGCGTATGACGGGCACAGTTGTAAGTACTAGTGCAGGCTATTACTGGCGAACACTTCATATTTACCCGCCTGGATGACGTCACATCGTTTCGATCAATCGCGAGTTTAGTAACGCCGTCACATTTTGGGTGACACTGGGTTTAGGACACATGTCTTCAATTTAATAAGCGAACACTCTATCGCCTTTCTCACCTCCAAGATGAAGTTAAAGGTATCCGTCCAGGTCTTTTTTCTGCGAACACGTGCTCACCGAAGTAATCAAAGAACATTGACAGAGACTGCAGCTCACCCTCATATGTCGTCGCACGGGTGCACGCCGAGGCCGAGCAGGAACCTCAGGTCGTCGTCCAGGGAGAAGCAGCCGCGACGCCAGGAGTCCAGGAACCTCTGGATAGGTGGCGGCAGGAATGACAAGGAGCACCGACGTCATGGCCAGGGACATGCTGAGTAGGAATGGTGCGTAGCGCACCCAACGGCCAGAGTACGAGGTGTCACCGGTGGTCCCGCATGCGCCCCTCCTTGTCTCGAGATCTCGGCGGGTTCGCTGCAGCCGCCGCTCCTTGGAATCCAGCTGCATCCGCTTGCGGTCCACCAGGCGGCTCCTAGGCTGTGGACTAAGCAGGCAGCAAGAAGGGACGATGGACTGCATTAGAGACGAGCTGTCGTTCTCAGTGCATGCGCAGAATAATCCGCTCAGTGCCCTGAAATCATCGTCGTCTTCTGCACGTGCTCAATCGAATCAGTGATGCACGTGGTAACGTGCGCTGTTTGCAGGGATAGCGGAAGAAATTTTTCATGACGGCTATTCAGCTGTACTTCCAGTGTTGTATGGTAAGTGTTGGTTTGTTTTAGTTTATTCGATTGTTTGTGTCCGCTCCATAATTAGCTACTCAGTGTCACTTGAACTAAAGTTGTAAAAAACCGCGTTTACGTCCAATAAAGCTAGGCTGTGGACTAAGCAGGCAGCAAGAAGGGACGATGGACTGCATTAGAGACGAGCTGTCGTTCTCAGTGCATGCGCAGAATAATCCGCTCAGTGCCCTGAAATCATCGTCGTCTTCTGCACGTGCTCAATCGAATCAGTGATGCACGTGGTAACGTGCGCTGCTTGCAGGGATAGCGGAAGAAAATTTTCATGACGGTTATTCAGCTGTACTTCCAGTGTTGTATGGTAAGTCTTGGTTTGTTTTAGTTTATTCGATTGTTTGTGTCCGCTCCATAATTAGCTATTCAGTGTCACTTGAACTAAAGTTGTAAAAACCGCGTTTACGTCCAATAAAGTGTCGTTCTTCCACGCCACTCGACAAGTGAGCCTCTTAATCGTTCACCGAGGTCCGTCCCGGGCTCCAGCTCTACAACCGGGTTCCAGCGAAAAGTCGAAAATTACTAAGACAGAAAGGCCTGAAATAGAACCCCCCCCCCCCCTTTTTTTTAGAAACAAAGTACAAGCCGTGGCGAACAGAAGTACTATAAACAGTAATACTGTGCAATTAATTCCCTAAAATTCATTTTTACTTTTAAATTGGCCCAGTACGGTAGTTTTGCCAATGGGGCAATAAAGCAGCCACGAACAAGGCGATGTCTGATGAGAGTTTGAAAAGGAGAAAAAGTCGTCCACTAAAGCCCTGCAGTGTGACGAAGTCCGCGGTTTATTTAATCACAAAATCGAAACTGAGGTTCTGAGGCGCGCAGGAAGCTCGGTTGAATCACAACTTCCGCTGATCACGTGTTTCAATTATTACGGCGCCAAATTCGAACTGTCTGCGTTATTGTAGTACCATGCCGTGTACTTTCTTTGTCTATGTCGCTCTAAGAAATATCAACCACGCAATGAGCAATGTTTGTTTTTCTTTGCAACATGAGGCGAAGCAAAAGAAGGAGTATGATGTGTTACAATATCGGATGCAGCTCGAACTGGATGCCCTAAACAGTGCAAGATGTCATCAGCGGTTGTTGCGTTTGCACAGAGCTTTCTCCGCATTTTATGCGCTCAGTTTAGATTACAAAGAAGTCTAGAAAGAAGTGAATAACTTTTTTGTTTCAAAAACTGATATGGCATCGTCTTGTCCTTAGGTTCCAACTTCCCATTGGCACTAACCTCCAGACTGTGTTAGATAAAAATTGAATCAGTTTTTTTAGACAACTCGCTCGATAATTAATATGATCTTTAGAGCAGCTAATGTCCGCCACGGCTGACAGTTCAGTCCTGAAGACAATTTTTTTTCTATTTCGAACTCCCTATATTTTTTGGAACTTTTGAAAGTGTTCGCTTAACCACCCGATATATCTTCGGCACCAACAACGGCCTGGTCGACACTGGTTTTAGGCAGGAGGTAACGGAAATCTGTAAATTCCAATAACCATCTTTCTGCTTAAAAGTACTCCTGGTTATCCCACCAGTTAACATCTCAGCCAGCGTCATGTTTAATAATTCTGCAAACGGCCACCCCCAAGAAACGGTGCACTCTCCGTTTGCGGTGGTGATGGTAGTGGTGGCGTTAAGGGCGGTTGGGGAAACTTCCAAGAGTTTGCTGCCGCAAATAAAGCAACAGCAAGTATTTCCCCGCACTCGTCGCGTAGTATGGTCAAAATATAACTCCAACCACCACCCCATAAATGGTGTTGCCTCGAAGAATTTCCATGTAGTCGCGATGCCGCGAGCCTCTTAGTTGGAGGCCGGTCATGGGAGCAACACATGTGCAACGCCGTCTTGTAGCGCATTCCATTTCCTCAGCCTGCGCAGAATATGTCCCACTTTAATGAGAAAAACACGGGCACTTAAGAAGAAAGTGTTGTACGTCACCCTCAAGCGCACATCTTCACCGCATCGGTGACGAAGGACAACACATTTCATGCAGTCACGCCGGCGTGTAAACATAGCAAGTGCGCAGACGGTGCGCGACAGTGGCTTTCTCTTGTGACCCCTCGCTTCACATGCCAAGCAGTGGAGGCGCACAGCCACTCGAAGCGAAACAAAACGTGGTTGCACTCCATCATAAGGCTGAAGGAGGCCGGTATGATGGCCCGCATTAACAGGTCGTGGAGATAAGGGATTTGCGTTGGACATACCATCGTACTATTAGCGAGAAAGCGAAAAACATCGGTACTATCCGAAACGCTTCGTAGTCTTATTCAAGATGCGTCTACCGTATTTGTCCCGTTTCGCCTTGGATGCGCCGGAATAATAGCGACAGTACGTGATGTTAGTGTCCTCATCGTGGGGCGAGTCTGCTGTCTGT
The DNA here is from genome assembly GCA_030143305.2 of Amblyomma americanum. NCBI lineage: Eukaryota > Metazoa > Arthropoda > Arachnida > Ixodida > Ixodidae > Amblyomma > Amblyomma americanum. The sequence continues at coordinate 179,685 of JARKHS020003995.1, forward strand.
GTAGGACTAAAGTTGCCCCGATGTGTTCGGTAATCACAAAAAGAAATGTTTTTAACTCCCGTCCTCGACAAACTCTGGAGAGCACCGTCCCGAAACAGGTGTAGATCCGAAGTCGAAGCTGATGTCGAAAACGCCGAAAGAGATAAAAAGCTCAGGCTTAATTCATACTTGCTCGAGATTTTTTAAGATGCACTGACATCGCACAGCGCACGGGTGTTTTTGTATTTCGCATTCACGAGAATGCAGCCACCACGGCTACGATTAGGTCAAGGCACCGCGTGCTTAGCACTCGCACACCCAAAGCATATGAAACCAAGTACTATCAGGGACATAACTAACCAGGACGCGGAAATTTCGCATTCGCGAATCGTTAAATATTTCTTTCATTCCTGTTCACGGTAAAGAAAAAAAGGCTACAGCAGCAGCAGGACAAAAACAACAATGCAATAATATTGGAAGTGGCAGCCACAATAGAGGCTGCATTGTGATTCAAAACCACTTTGCTTCTTGGAGTACAAAGATGAACCTAGTATACATACGTGTAAGTTGCCTTAAAGGGACTATGCAAAGAATTCAAAGTCGCTTGTAAATGTTTTCTACGTTTAGAAATGATGCTAATGAGCATTCACACCAAGCATAAGTCTTCGAACGGAGCCGGCAATTTATTATAAATTAAAAAAACGTGTTTTTTTTTAATTCGCGGGCCAATTGGTGTGCTCGTAGTGACCGATTTTGGAACTAAAATCGTGGAAAAAAGACGTCACTGTACCATGACGTCGCCAGGCCACCACACGCTGTCATTCGCTGGAGCCACGGCAGCCACGACGTCACAGGCACACTTCCGGTAGCCGTGAAAATCGTCTGCTCGTGCCGCCGCGCGACCCTCTCGGGCAAGAGCGAGCCAGGGCATTGCCTTCGCGCATATGATTTCAATTTTCCTCTGCCGCCTCCTTCTGTCGGGAGTTCCGGAGCCACTCGCACGGCTCTTCGTGGGCACGCATAGGGCTCGATGCCCATCACGGCCGTAAGAGCGAGCAGTCGCACCTCGAGGTCCGGGTTTATTACTGCTAACTACAACAGACGACAAGCAAAGAAACCCGACGCGCGCCGCAATCCAGGAAGGCGAAGAGAGACCGGAGAGATGCCGCCACGCCGCCGACGCTGCTGCTGGGGGGCTAGGAGCGACAACCGGAAGTTGCAAAGCGAACGTCATCTGATGACGTATTCAAAGGCGGGGCCCAGTCCCAGACCTGTTTTCTTTATTTTTGTCTGGTGCCCCGCGTGTACGAGTTGAGGGGGGAGAGGAGGAGCATAATTTTTAATCGTCTATATCTTCGTTGTTATTGACGCTAGCTTAAAAATCCTTGCGTTGGGGTGACGAGTGATGAAATGCCTATCTCTCGTCTGCTTTACGTAATCTCAATTAATTTATTGCATAGTCCCTTTAAGTGCCCTCTGTAATTTTACGTAAGCAACGCACTGCGCCAACAGCGCACTGAGTGCGCTGCGGCCAGTACTGACCTTTGTTTCGGATAAATTGCGCACTTTTCGAACCGCTACTTTTTCTGACACTGGCGATTGGACGGAGAAACTAATATTTCTCCAGCCAGATTTTGTCAACCGCAATAATAAAATTTTCTTTGTTCCAAGCGTCATGTGCACCATTTTCGAAAAAAAGGATGGGTATGCTACCATCTCCAGGGTGCTTATATGACAAATCCTGGCGCTTATAGTTCAACTAACTACCACTATTGTAAAGTTTTGTAGAAAATAACGTTAACGGCGGGCAATAATTAAAATTCGATGCTTCCCTTCGCAAAACTAATGAGATATTTTGCGCCCAGCAAAGAAAATTTAAGATGGAAAAATTTTCTAGTCCACAATTGAGAGCGACGTCTGCAATGGTTAAAAGAGATGGCATATCGGGAACTCATACCACTGAGTAATTCCCGGTCTCACATTGAGTTATATAGCACCCGTGCTTTAAGTGATGTTCCGTTGATGGTCACTGGTGTTGTTGGTCCGATCGCGGATAAGAGCTGCTTCCAATACGAGCCTCACAAAACGATTCAGGTGTTGGGCAACAACAGTCATTATTTTGTGCTGCGTTTCCAAGAAACAAAAATTAAAAGCTGCTGTACGCCGCAGCGTCCCGATTGGGGCCACTTAATTACAGGGCAACTGCGTAGCTTTTAGAAATCGACGAGCGTAAAGGGGTCGAATGCGTGAAACTTGCAGCTGAAGCAAGCGAAGTCCTTTCGAGGTAGCATTTGAAATGGTGTCTTAGTCGCCGACTGAAATCGAACGGGCCACAAGCTACTGTGTAGCGCACATCTCCAGTGGAGGAGAGGGGGGGGGGGGGGCATCGTGACGTCATCGAAGATACCAGTACATTTCCAACGCATAAACGCTTGCTCTCAAGAGACAAAAAACCAACGCCACCGAAGGCAAAGGCCTCCGAACGTCGTTCGGTAGAATCCAACTTGGCACGGCAGGGGGATGATATGCATATGACAGGTTGCCCCGCCGCGGTGGCTCAGTGGTTAGGGCGCTCGACTACTGATCCGGAGTTCCCGGGTTCGAACCCGACCGCGGCGGCTGCGTTTTTATGGAGGAAAAACGCTAAGGCGCCCGTGTGCTGTGCGATGTCAGTGCACGTTAAAGATCCCCAGGTGGTCGAAATTATTCCGGAGCCCTCCACTACGGAACCTATTATCCTTTCTTCTTTCACTCCCTCCTTTATCCCTTCCCTTACGGCGCGGTTCAGGTGTCCAACGATATATGAGACAGATACTGCGCCATTTCCTTTCCCCAAAAACCAATTATTATTATTATTATTATTATTATTATTATTATTATTATTATTATTATGACAGGTGACGAAGTGGAGGGCTCCTGATTAGTTTCGGCGACCTGGGGTTCTTCAACGGGCACGTAAACATTGCAATACACACGGGCCCCTTTTGCATTTCGCCTTCATCGAAACGTGGCCACCGCGGTCGGGGTTCGAACCCACGTCCTCGGGCTCAGCAGCTGAGTGCCCCAAACACTGAACTACCGCGGCGTGTGCATCGCCAAGTGCATTGGCGTCACTTTTTAGAGGTATGGCTCTAAGAAAAGTGCATGGTACAACAGAGCAGGGAGTTGGAGAGAGAGAGGGTTTATTGATAAGAAAGACAGAGAGGTTGGCCTGAAAAATAAATATCTGGCCTGCTACTCTGCTCTGGGGGACGGGAAGAGGAGATAAAAGAAGGTCACGATGGGGGAATTCGGTACCGTAGGCATTGCAACGCATCATTGGACGACATTGCATTTTCACTGAGCTTTTTGCGCGCCTCATGCGCTATTTCCTTTACGTGGGGAAAAAGTGCCGGATTTCTTTAGTCTATATAGGGCTTCAGAATGACTTTTTTTTCGTTTAAAACACTAATAGGGTATTGTTTCGGTCATGGCAAAACTCTCTCTCTCTCTCTCTCTTGGCATCAGCTGTCATAGTGTGCTAATTTAATGATAGATAGTAATGTCGGTTGTATACCTATCTAATTAGCACGTCACCCAGAATAACTGGCGCCCACCACGGCTGGCTGTTTGTCCCTGAAAATATCTTCCCACTATTTCAGCCACCTACATTTAGGAATATTTGAAAGTGCAGTGGGGGAAAGCAGCTGGCGAGGATCGGGTAACTGCCGATCTCTTGAAGGACGGAGGGGAGATTGTGCTAGAGAGACGAGCCAACCTGTATACGCAATGCCTTATGACTTCGAGAGTACCAGAAGCTTGGAAGAACGCTAAGATTATCCTAATTCATACGATAACCAGAAGCATGGACTGGAGCGCTAATGCCAGGTTCTCTCAGATCACGAATGGAAGTTTACTAATATTCCACAAGATAAAAGTGTACAACAGCTGTATGTAACCAGTACTCACCTAGGGGGCAGAAACGTGGAAGCTAACGAAAAGGGTTCAGCTTCAGTTTAAATTAAAGACAACGCAGCGAACTATCGAAAGAAAATTGATAAGTGGAACATTAAGAGACCGGATGAGTGCAGAGTGGGTGAGTGAAAAATCGCAGGTTAATGACATCCTGATCAAAATCAAGAGGAAGAAATTGTCTTGAGCAGGGCATGTAGTGCGAAGGCAAGGTAACCGCCGGTCCTTAAGGGTAACGGAGTGAATTCGAAGAGAAGGCAATATTAGCAGGGGGCGGCAGAAAGTTAGGCGGGCGGATGAGATTCAGAAGTTTGCGGGCATACGGTGGCCGCAGCTGGCAGAATGCATGGTTAATTGGAGAGCCAAGGAAGTGGCTTTTCCCCTGCATTCGGCGTATAGTTAGGCTGATGATGATGTTGATTATGCTCGGATGAATGAAATACCCGATATAGAGAAGGCTTAGCACTTACCGGACTTGCGAAACCCTTTTCGACAGGTTCGGTCCAGAAGAGAGCGAAGAAAAAAAGGAGCTACGTTCTTATCGCCGACGATGTCGACAGCTCAGGAGCGCGGGCAGCTGCTGAGGCAACGTCGGAATTATCGGATAGTTTCTCCTTACTCACTGTATTTGAGCATGGGCCGGCTTCCTCCAGTGGCAATTTCGTTTTGTGTTCGTGTGTATATGCACGTAAGATGAACGTAGGGTTATTGTTGCCAGTGCAGTGTTGCAACAGTAACCCTACGCACAAGGTTTTTAAGGAGATCATAAAAAAACGACTTAACTTTTATGTACTAGCTGTTACAGCGCCTGGCCACGGTGAACACCTGCTATCGCGCCACTAAATGTGTAGCTCGATTTCCGAACTTATGAAGCGCTCACGTGGCCTCTCTTCCTGGACCAGGCACAAACACGCACGGACGGCAAAAGTTGGCACGGAGACTTGAAATGCATACATGCAATTAAAACTGCTGACTTCACAGGTAACACGCTTATTCGCGGTGACAGACCAAAGTGTCGCGATCAACCAAAACAGGTACAAGATGCTGAATTTCTTATGTACAGTGAATTTCGGTTTCTGTGTCGATGAGAGTTGTTCACTGTCAAAATAAAAGCCTTAGGCTGATTGCCATGTGCATTGCGTGATCTGAATGCGGTCGCAGCCAAATAGCACGGAGTACGCATCGGTGTTCCAACTCCTCCCTTGTGTTCAGTAAACGAAATCGAGAGTTTTGTTGCCTTTATGCGAGGTATGTCGTGTACCCGTGGGGTAACAAGGACCACAGGGTTGCTCTGAGCCCCTTTAATGCACACCTGTGGTTACATTACCGCACACGCCAATTGCGCGTCTACCTGTCACATGCCTAAATGGCATCTTCTGAAGTGGTCTTTAAGTGCCAGTTTTAAAGTACCACACTGCATTGCTCCAAACGCTGCAATAAGTAAGTGCACAAGGACTGCTCACTTGCGTTTAAGTATCAAACACTGCTCATTTTTCAAATGGTAAAGCATGAGAGGTAACAGCCAGAGCCCGCTCCGTATTAGGGTGCCCGCGACTGCACATGTAGCCCCTCCGTGTCCTCCATAACCTGCTCGACGTAGTCTAGGTCTATGTAACACCGGAGGGTATAAATCAGGAAAACCGTCCGGAAGGTGCCGCGAGAGAGGAATGCTCACCCGGAGGATGGTTATCGTGGAAGCAGGAGGGTATGTCGAGAGCGTAAGAAGGCGCAACCGGTGAGTGGTTATCACGGAAACCACTCGCAGGATAGGAGGAGGGTAAAGCGAGAGCCTATAGGAAGGCGTAACCGGAAGGTGGTTACCATGGGAACCGTCCGGAAGGTGGTTACCGTGGAAGGAGTAAGATGTGGCGAGAGCAGAGGAATCACAAACCGGATGTTGGTCCCCATGGAAGGAGGGGGGTATGGCGAGAGCATGAGAAAACTTAACCGTAAGATGGTCCCCGTGGAAGGAGGCATGTATACATAGCGACAGCGCAAGCGAAGGGTGATTGCCACGGGAACTGCCCAGAGGGTATATCCTGGAAGGAGGAGGACGTTTGCCATGGAAAGAGGAGGGTATGGCGAGAGTGTAGTAACGCGTAGCGGGAGGGTGGTTACCGTGAAAGGAGGAGGGGGAGTATGGCGAGAACGGAGGAACCTAGCACGGCCCATCTGCGGCGTCTGCTGCGAAACGCATGCATTGCCCGAGGAGCGGGTCACTGATAGCCCAGTGCGCCTAAAGCGGAGGACTGGAGAGGAGAGCTAGTCGAAAAGCGAGCACGTATGGAAAAATAAAAAGAGCGCTCCAAAACTAGACAGATATTAAGTCCCTCTCGTACACTCTACCTCAGGATATCGCAAGATATAAATACCTTAACAGCTAGCTGTACCTGAATTTCGCGTTACAAAAGCGATAACCGCCCTGTCTTTTTTTTCTTCTACTATCTGATCAGTTATCTTTCAAGTATAAAATGAATACACTAATAATTACCCATTGATCAACACAAGTAAAAAAAAATTCCTATGCTCTCGTTGGTCTTGGTAATTGTTGGCTTCCTCGATATCTATCTCATAACGAGCCCTTTATTCCCCTATGTCTGCTCAATAGCTTAACGAGGGCCACGATTCTGGCAGCCTTGATGTCATAGGTAGCCTGCGAGAGATTTCCGTAGCTGCTGCCGTCACCGTTCGGTCACGTTTCACGTGGCAGTTGCGGTGATGCCGGATGTTGTACATCCGCCGCTATGGACGAGGGTGACCCTTGTAAACACTCTCAATCAAGGTTAGGTTACATGCAACATAAATTCCCGCCGAAAGTAGAAAGTAAGACAGTCACCGCTATTGCTCAGTTGGTAGAGCACTGTAAGCGACATATGGCGGTTGTGGGTTCAGATCCTGCTGGCAGCTTGTCATTGTTTTTTGCTTGGACTTTATTTCTTCTCAATACATTTAGTCAGTTTATTACTATCTTCTATGCCACGCGGCGTACTTACCCCCCCCCCCCAAAAAAAAAGAAAAGAAAGAATGCACAGCACCTTGAACTGTAGACGAAGAAAGCGGCTGTGTTTCTCCCACCCCAGTGTCCACGAGGCCATCGATGCCTGTTGTGCAGTGAGCACGTATCACCAGCTCCCATGTTTAATGTTGCCTACACGATAATTTGGCCGGATATACTAAAAGAAAGCAACGCTGCAAACGCACAGCAGACTCAAAATGTGAACCCATACGTGTAAATGTTAACGTATCATTGAGAGTCCGTTGACATTTTAGGAGCTCACCGAGTCAGCCGTCGAGGCGGCGGTTGGCGGTTTCTATAGCATTTACGACATCTGCGACAGAGCGCCGTAGAACGAACATCAGCGCTATTCAAATAGGTCAAGCATCATCGCGAAGACTTACTTATACAGCCTCAAAATGTCAAATTTCTACCAGTCTTCAAGTTTAAGTTGTAAATATTTTTAAAATGAATTATGCCGATTCGTTTCTTTCCTTCGTTCTTTCTTTGTGCAGTGCACCGCTGCTGCCTCCTCTGCTGGAGTCATCCTGTCCATTTATTTAAAGGACTCAAGACACCTCATTTTAGTTATTTTTCTTCTCTGTAATGATGCGTAAGACGTTCTAAAACATCGACCAGCACGTGGTCGGCGACGGCCGGCAAATAATGTATAATGTAATTATGAAAAAACCGCAATGTGGCCGCCAATGCCCTTCTTTTGTTAGTCCAGCTCTTGAAGCAGCTTACTATCAGCGACTGTATTGCAGTTTTTTTTTTGTGCTTCACGTGACTTACACAGACCGTACACATGTCACAGCCATGATTCAGCTGCTGAAACCAAAACCAAAGCAGTATCAAGAAGAAATTCAAATATAAATTACTACGCGGTCCGAGGGTAACACCGCGAGGTGATCCATGTATCCATATAAAGACGCAATCAAAAATTGGGTGTCTATAGTCCATTGAAACGTTTTCTTTTGACAAAAATAAGTATAAGCAAGTAAACGATTTTGCCGCCGTTATGAATTCAAAGTCAGAAATGTTCCTTCTCGAAGTTCAATATATATTCGTAAATGCACGTTTATTGTTTTTTTGAAAAAAAAAGTTGTCTCAGTTTAGAAAGGGCCCTAGACAATGCGGCTGTTGTGCACGATTTAACCAGGGCTGTGTCGCAAACATATATTTTGTAATTGACAAGCGCGGTAGTATAAGCAAAGACATTGCAACGAGATGTCCGCATGATGTTAGACGTGCAGACCTTGGATGCCTCGTTCGCAGGTCCGCTGGTCCAGGCTCGCAGAGGTGCTGTCGAACTGATAGGAGCAAGAAGAGCTACGCAGCGAAACCTACGAGATATTTATTCCCCACATTCGCAGAATGTAAATGAAGCACAAAAGGGCACTTCATCCTGCCTAATAAAAAGGGTCCACTCCCTAGATCCCTAGCAAAGGAGCCAAGTTCGAAAAATATAGGGAGCTTGCACCGCGACGTCACAGTGGCCGCCATTTTGTGGTACATGGAGCAGGGCGAAGGGCCCCGCGCATTTTTGATCGGCTTATCGCTACGTGCTCTGCTTTCACGGATGAAGCTGCGCACTGTACCACAAAATGGCACCAGTGACGGCAAGTGAATATCTCCGATATCCCAATCAGGTGGTCGCGTGTTGTATCTTAGGGAGCCGCCCACAACTACAAAATGCCCCCGACACAACCTCGCAGCTCTTCCGTTTATGAGAGCGACGCTGCCGCAGGAATGCCGGGGCCCGGCTCGAAGACCACACGATGAACGAATTCTTGAAGAATCCACCGTCACTGCCACAAATGCAATTGTTTTACTGCAGGGAAGCCCGTGAGCGCGGATCAACTTCCATTCGTGGCTGTAGACCCCGAGGGGAAGAAATGATTGTCGAGAAGACGTCCCCGCACGGCACCAGAGACTCGCACCACAGCATTCGATGCCTCTTAATTTTCAGCGCTGCAGGTGAAGGAGGTGGCGATCTGGGCCAATCAGAATCGCGTGTGTTGCAAAACGTGTTCCTTTGCGCCCGCCACCTTGAGACTGGTGGCTCCATCTCTGAGAAAAAAAGAACACCAGTGTCCAGCTGATGCTTGAAGGGGACTCAGCAGACGCCGTGTTTACGAATAGCGGCGCACCATTTAACAGCAGGCCTGCGCAGTGGCAGCAGTGGTGTGTTCGGGCTGACTTTCTCTGCTGATTTAACCAGTGAATGAAACGCTCACTGTACTTTCAAAACACCACCCTGAACTACCTTTTCGATTACAGAAATAATTTTGAAAAATAGTCACAACACTGCACAAATATTCGAAAGACTATTCGTTGTCTTCATTGGCCCTGAGTGGGCGAGATAGTTCTACCTTTCACAGAGCTGCAGACAACCTGTGAGATGAGGTAACGGCACGTGCAGCAGCCATTGGGTCTGTTGATCTTGGGGAACCGATCGCCGAAGACGCCCGACGTCAGACTGGGTATACCCTTCACTCGAAGGACGACAGAGGGGCGCCACCGTCGCGTGTACGGTTGCTCGTTCCTTCGATGTGGTTGCTCATTGGGGCTGTGAGGAATGCAACCTCTATCACTGGCCCGTCCGCATCACCGCTTCGCATACGTCACGGGCTGCAGTACAGCTGTCCCGAGAAAGGCCTCCAAGGTCACCGCGCAGTATCACGAATATCTGCCAGGCTTGCCCGCTCGATTTCTAAGTCAGCAGATAAAAGATTCACGGCTATGTCAAGGCCGGGACGTGGAAGTGTCGATGAGGAGACTATAGTAGAATGCTCACGCAAACGCATGGCCGGATTAATTGTCCTTAATTTTCAGAGACGCGTAGCCCACCGCAAGTACTGTTCATATCTGTTTTTTTTTTTAATTTCGAAAACGCGGTTACCCTCGGCGCTGTGGTCAAACAAATTGTGGCTACATCGCGCCAAAATACACGCGCTTTCGAGAAGCTTGCAGGCAAAGCAACCTCCCTAGTGCACGTAACTCGTCGCACTTACCAAAATTTGTTGGGCCACACCGCAGAGGGTAACCGCGTTTTCGAAATTCTAAAAACTAATATAGACATTACTTACGGTGAACTACGCGCCTCTCAATAATTAAGGAGCCGAACAGTAATAGTTACAAAGTTAGCTATTCAATACTAGTCAACCAGCCTGCTAGTTAGCGCCGTTTTAGCTGTATTCTGATGTACTACACCGCTGACAATGCTATGGCGAAAAAAGCGCTCTTCTAACTCAAACAGCCTGTTTTTAAAAATTGTGTAAACTCTTAGGTGAAACACCCTGTATAAGCGAACACTAGTGCGGCACGGTTAGGAACTTGGAGGCAGTGCACCGGATTCGACACAAGAGCATTTCGATAGAGGCGAAATGCTAGAGGGCCATGTACTCTGCGATGTCAGTGCACGTTAAAGAACCCCGGGAATACGGAGCCCTCCACTGTATACGGCGTTCCTCGTAGCCTGAGTCACTTCGAAATGTTAAACCCCATAAACTAAACTAAACTAGCAGCACAATTGGCGTCTTATAAACATATATGTATCTCACTCCACAACGTAGCTAAGCTGGTCGACAGTGAATATTTAGGACATTTTTTTTCGAATTTGGGGATAAAAAACGGGACCCGCCGCGGTGGCTCAGTGGTTAGGGCGCTCGACTACTGAGCCGGAGTTCCCGGGTTCGAACCCGACCGCGGAGGCTGCGTTTTTATGGAGGAAAAACGCTAAGGCGCCCGTGTGCTGTGCGATGTCAGTGCACGTTAAAGATCCCCAGGTGGTCGAAATTATTCCGGAGCCCTCCACTACGGCACCTCTTTCTTCCTTTCTTCTTTCACTCCCTCCTTTATCCCTTCCCTTACGGCGCGGTTAAGGTGTCCAACGATATACGAGACAGATACTGCGCCATTTCCTTTCCCCATAAACCAATTATTATTATTATTAATGAAAAACGGGTGGCTTTTTTTTAGTTCAGATTGGGGTAGAAATCGGGATATTCAAAAACATGTTGCATAAATCGGGTTTTGTCCGGGTTATTTTTTGCAGTGAAACAAATGCACAATTAGCACTCGATTAATTGCAGGATATAAGGTGCCCTATATTAACGCGATAGAGTTAGGACATCCGTTCTACAGAAAATCCGGCGTTCGTCGGCGCTGTGAGAGAAAAATCCCCGGAAAAGCAACCTAGTGACCACCTTGAATAACGCGACCTTGTGGCGTCATCACAACCGGCCTACCGGATTGTAAGCAAACTGCCCACCGTGGCAGGTGGCAGTTAAATTAATGATTGAGTCGCGAGAGGTTGCTCGGGAAAAGCAACCTGGGTCTCACAAGCCCCACCGGTGGCAGCACCTGCCATCGCAGGGCAGGGGCGCATCGCTTAACCACTGCACCACTGCGCCGGGAGTGGTACCAGGACCCACAAAGATCTATGAATGTAAAGACGAGAATGACCAATTCCGCATATATGGGCATTAAACCATTAATGATACCCTTAAGGTGTAGCTTAAGTGTCGCCTCCAATTTCTTTTTTGCTCATTATTTGTATAAACAATCTAGAACTGCCAGGTTTTCCCAAGAGACATTACCTAATTGAATTTTTGTTCTCTTTTATAACAATCACTTTATCGTGCACTTTCCATCCCCATATGCCGCACTTTAACATCTGTGTTAGACCTTCCTGCCTTTGCACGCTGCGGAAATGTTCATTCAAAATCACAGCGGCCATTTCAGTCACACAGTAGCCTTGGAGCAGGACGTTGTTGGTGTGCGTCGTAATATAGCATAAAACGATGCTAATAAGACATCTGGTTACACCATGCAGTCTTGTGACCTTAACTTCCAAAACGTACAGCCTTTGCTAAAAGTAACCAGGCTGTATGGTTTGGTTCTCATTCGAATAGTAGAGCCCTTACGGCTTCCCTAAAAATCAAAAAGTTCAGGGCGCTCGACTACTGATCCGGAGTTCCCGGGTTCGAACTCGACCGCGGCGGCTGCGTTTTTTATGGAGGAAAAACGCTAAGGCGCCCGTGTGCTGTGCGATGTCAGTGCACGTTAAAGATCCCAGGGTGGTCGAAATTATTCCGGAGCCCTCCACTACGGCACCCCTTTCGTCTTTCACTCCCTCTGTGCATTCCTCGAACACACGGGCTTGACGTCCCGTCTGTTCTCCGTCAGGTAGTTACACGCAGTGACCGAACGCTCCACGAGTTCTACCTTGAACGATTAATAACTGGACGCCCCACTCCAGTTGTAACCAACACAGTGTTGTGTGGGTGTGTGATTTAATTCCTCTAAAATGAACTAATCACGCGCACAACCTGGACACATTTCTTATTGTGTAAATAGTTTGTACATATTACTTCTCCCCCTATCCTCTCTTCCTGTCCCCTCACCTCTTTCATTTCATTTCTTCATTCTGCCTGCTGTCCTTTATTTCCGCTGCCCCAGCTCAGGTGCTTCAGTATCGATGGCAGATGCCGGGGCTAGCAAAAATCTTTTCCTTCCTTTTTACTATTATTTTTAATAAAACCACTACAACAACAAGACATTGTTGTGAAATTATTGAAGGTAATATTCCATTATTCTGATATGTAGCAAAACCTTTCTGTTAAAGTGTTTCCAGCGATCACATCGAACAGTTAAGACTGCCATAGAAAACCATGGGGAACGCTTTTGACGATAGCAAAAAGTGAATAGAAAAAAAAAACTACAAGACTGCCGTCGGGTGATCTGCGGATATATTGATTGTTACAGTGAAATCTTACATTATACGAAAAAACTGCGTTCATAAACGGTTTCCCGCTCAGAAATGCTTTTTTCCAGAGTTCCTGGGTATGAGGTGAGGGCAAGGGTTCTCCTTACCATACAGAGATTTAAAGTTTGAAGGCTGGCATAATAGCTTTAATACACGACTGAGAAGCAAACCAGCTAGCCTGGTTACGTTTGACAAAGACTGCACATTCACGCTTCGAACTTATACTTTAAGCCACGCTACGGACAGAAAGCGTTAAAAACGTTTAAAATTATCAGCATTTAACTGTAAACATCACTCTAAAAGTAGTACAAGGAAACCAAATCTTTCCATGATCACCTTCAGGTTTGCGCACTGACAAATTACATTTTCTTGCAAGCGCATTTTCAGGTAGAAATCGGCTTTCACACAATTTTCAACAAGTATGCTCAGGGCGCAAGAATCAAGTGAAACCATGAAGGTTTCACCCAAAATCGAGCGGTCCTATGAATAGTACACGTTAGGTTTGAAGTTCCACTGCCATGTCGCGGTTTACTTGTTTGAAAACGCTGGCGATTCTTTTGGCAGTCGGTTCATTCTCTTGGGCCGTTTGCATGTCGGGCTCTGCTCACATAAGACTGCTTTTACCCTAGCATAAAATACTTTCTGGCCTATCCTTTTTGCTGCAATTCAGTTTAGACAAAGAAGCTGGCGACGGGGGCATCTACCATCGCTACTGCACGAAATGAGCGGCTACCCACAGAGAGCTCGCGTTTTTGCCACTCTCTGATGTGACGGGAATGGAGGCAGAACACTTGCTCAAAAGAAAACCAGGCAAGCATGAGCTCATGCATCAACTAGCATGCATGGAAGAATACTCGCCACACTGTAGCATGTTTACTTTCCATTACTGGTTTGCAGATATGCATACTTCACACAAGCTCTAGCAAAACCTGTCTTGAGAATGTTGATGTTTGGCCCTCTTTGTCGCATGTTGTGATGTTTCACCTTGTCCATTACAAGTTGCTTGCAGGTAGTTTTAAGTTTTAACAAATTTTTGTTTGATGCTTGCAAAAACGTTGCTGTCACACTGGCTTGACCTTTAGTCAGGGTACTAGTTATCAGGTCTGACGTTAATAAGAGGCGTCGTTTCCTTTTTTTTTCTCAGAGCGCTTTAAGCATTGTTTCCTCCTAATGTTGTCAGCATGTACAAACTATATGGTGAACTCATTGGCAGATTAGCAAGATTACGATCCTTGAACTGTATGACAAAACCGCCACCTCTGTCATTGTTACGGTGCTTTAAAGATATAACAATTACAAGTGAAAAGACAGTTAAACTAGATGTTCTTATCAACTATAACTCTTGGTGAAAGAAAGCAAACAACACTGCACATTCGTTGTGTAATTATTGATAGCTTCTTGTGTTCTGTGCCATTTAACACCGTTTAGTTGTTCTGTTTTTGACCGTCACTTGATTTCTATTAATGTCGCCCTGTAAGCACACATGTTTATTATAAGTACAGCACTTCCAAATTATCTCTTTTCTAATGATTTCGTCAGTTTCACCAGAATGCACTTTTTCCAACTAATGACATTGCTCGCTTCAAGTTGATATGGATGAAATGGTGTTTACGGATACGGGCACTTGACACGTGCAAATAATGTCGTCACGGGAACCATATCGGTATCTCCTATGTTAGAAAACACCAACTGTGGACATTTTTGCAACTTCAAAAGCTCCCTCTTCTGCCATTTGGTTGGCAAGCAGAGTGTGGCACGGGACGGAACTTGGAGTGGAAAGTCAGTTACTTCTGTACCCTATAGTACTTATGGTGTCTTCTACCCCTGTCACACGGGCACTTGTAAGGCCTTAGAAATTAAGGTCCTTTGCCCCAAAGGCACGTGACGCGCATCTACACGGCAAAGCGTCGAGACCTTTGCGATAAAGGTCCGTAGCAATAAAGGCGGCCGTCAGCGGCCTTAAAGTTGCTTAAAGGAGCAGCCCAGACGGCAGCTCCAGCTAGCGAGCTCAAAGAATAAAACATTTACGCAATTTTTAGTTTTGAAACCGTAAAAAATATCTAATTTATCTTATTTAATGGTTAATTTTGCGTTACAGTGCAGTTAACCGTAGAGGAGGCTATGACTAAAGACATCCACACTGCTAAGAAAGGACTTGAACGCTTTTCAGCAGCCGCATCGACACACACGTGCTTGCGCATCTTGCTTTGCTGTTTTTTCTTCGTTTGCTCTTTGTTGAGTGCGTGTTTTGAGTTTGCTTGTGTGCACAAAGACACAAGCAACAAAGCACGCTTCTCGAACACGACGAAGAGCCGAACGGAAAAGTGCGCCTACCGTGGTCGGACCGAGAACGATGAAAAAAAAAGAAACTTTGTTTCAAAATATTCGTTTCTCACCGTCAGAACGTAGTAGGCACAGGCCCCAGCAGTGTTCAGGGGGGCTTTAAAGGAGCCGCGGGAAAGGTACATCACGAGCTTCCCGTCAGGGGCGTACGTGCGGTCATTGGCGCCCATAGGTGAGCATTTTGTTTTCAATAAAATGTTTCCACTTTAAGAGAATATGCACGTATCATAGTCAGTACGCTAGTCCACTCCGATACCCGAACGGTGGCGCAGTTGATTCCAAGGGAAGGAAAACGTAGCAAGGGATGGCGGAAAACGGTGAGTAGGAAATTCAGAGCACCCAAAACACTATAATGTCGCGCGATTACCACTTCGCTCTCAGTTATCCGCGGCATATTCACCTTTCTCTGCAGTTCGACGGTATCGGCATTGCGGTTCTCTTGAATACCGCAAAGTACGGTTGCGAATGCCGCGCGCCAAAAGCAGGCGCGGTGGCAGCGCCATCTCACGGCTCTCCGTACAACGACAGGAAACAGCGCCAAATTCGTGCAATTGGTACGCGTCGTGCTTGTGCCACCCAGCACGGAACACCTGAATTTGCATTTTCTGACGAAATGTTTTGCAATCAATATGTGCTGCGTCGTGCTCATGACAAGTCATGCCATATGGCCGCAGAAATGGATGGTTAACAAAATTCGAGGCCAATGTGTGTTGCGTCCCGCCTTGAAAATGCATCAGTTAAGGGCTTCGTAAACAGTGCACGCGTTTTACCATTGCCTTCCACTGCTCACCGGCTTTTTATACGCGGTGAGGCGGGGCGCCCCTAATCACCCCTATCCGGACAGGTGAGTAATTCAAAGCATTGAAGGAATCTTCAGAACTGTTTCTGTGGGGTCGGGCATATGCGTATCGCGACACCTAGTGACACCACTGGTATTCTTAGCGCTTAGGGCTAACCACCACCAACTGGGGAAGAAGAGTACACGACTACGTAAGGGCCTTCCTGTCAAACCGCACAGCTACGGTTGGACTGGGGGACCTACGCAGCAAGGTCTTCGAAACACCAAACAAAGGCACCCCGCAAGGCTCAGTGATCTCGCCGGTCCTCTTCAACATAGCCATGATTGGGCTAGGCAGACAGCTGAGCCAGATAGAGGGGATACAGCACGCTATGTACGCCGATGATATAACGATCTGGATCAGCCAGGGCTCCCCAGGGCAAAAACAAGATCTCCTGCAGCAGGCAGCCACATGAGTGGAGAACTACGTCAGAGAGAGAGGACTGGCATGTTCCAACGAGAAGTCGGTAATTCTACGAGTAGGCAATAGACCATCCAAAGAAATATACAACATAAAAATTGAAGGGGAGGTCCTCCCGGAACGCAAATGATCAGAGTGTTGGGAATGTGGATCTAAAGCAGCGGGAAGTGCAGCCACACCCTAAGCCTTCTTCAACAATCAATGCAACAGGTCAGCAGAATGATCACCAGAGTATCACAGAGAAGATTTGGCATGAAGGAGAGTGACACGATCAAGTTAGTCAAGAGCCTGGTGATCAGCCGCATAACATACTCACTCCCCTACCACAAGATGACACGGCACGAAAAAGAACAAGCACACTTTAATCAGGAAGGCTTTCAAGACGGCCCTAAATCTACCAAGAAATACGTCAAACGAGAAGCTCCTCAAGTTGGGAGTCCACAATACGTTTGACGAGCTAAAGGAAGCTCAAATAGGGGCCCAAATGTACAGGCTCCAGCAGTCAACCACCGGCCGAGCGCTCCTCCGAAGGCTGGGCTACTTAAGTGAAGAAGTGGAAGATAGGGTTGCGGGCATACCTGATAACATTCGCCAAACACTCAGGGTGTGCCTAATCCCTCGCAACATGGACCCTAATCTGCGCGCAGGGAGAAGGGCTGCGAGAGCAGAGTATGTAGAAAAGCACTTAGCTGAAAAAACAAATGTATACAAAGACGCGGCTTTGCATCGATGGAACAGAAACACGAAGGAACACAGAATAGTATCGGAGGTGGTGAACCATTAAGGGGACCTAGTCACCAGCATATCACAGAGCGGCTGCAGAGTATCCGAGGGGGAAGAAGCTGCTGTTGCGCTAGCAGCAGCTGAAGGATACCGCAGAAATAAATCGCTCACAATAATCACTGACTCCAAAGAAGCATGCAGGCACTACACTAAAGGTAGGATCAGCAAGGGAGCGCTACGCATCATCCTCCAGGCGGGACCCCCGAACAAAGAAATTCAGCACAAAATTTTCTGGGTGCCGGGGCACACCGGGGTGACTGGGAATCAAAGGGCCGACGATCTAGCTCGCAAGCTTACCAACCGCGAGCAGATACATCAAGTGACCCTGAGCCCAACCACAATGTTGAACCATCGTACGCGGAAATCCTAAATCACTACAGAGGACAGCTATTAATTCAATATGAGGCAGTCAGTTGGCGTAGACTGCAAACAGGAAGCTTTCATAACTTACACATACTTCACAAAATGTTTCTGAACCAGTACGCGGACACATGCAAGTGGTGTGGAGCCACCCCCACTTTATACCATATTACATGGGAGTGTAAAAACAATTATTCATTCCATAAACTAAAAGAGCCCAATGCGGAACAGTGGGAGAGCCTGCTCACCAGCAGCGTGCTGGCGGTCCAAAAAGGACTGGTCCAGCATGCGTATGAGGTAGCAAGACTCAGTGGGGCCCTGGAATAAGGGCACCACCCCTGGAAGACTCGGAACTTCAACATGAAGACACCCGGGTCCCGCTGAATCAACCAATTTTTGGCGCCAATAAAGTTTTTTTTTCTCTCTCTCTCTTAGCGCTTCGTGGCTGCTAATTAATAATTACTCCCTTTCCAAATTCACATGTAGCCCAGCAACAGTAGGTGACTACCATCATCATTCATCATAGGTGTTATCATTCGGGGACTGCGACGTACACGTCTCCTATGCTCGTGTAATAAAAAGCTCGTGCATTCTCCACAGGACGTGTCATCCATTCTTCTCCGGTTCGACGACAGGACATGCTGACAACCTAAACCTCTTCTGTCAACAGTAGAAGGCAAGCTGCAGCGCATGCTGGGCATGGACGCATTTGAAAGTCTCGCAAGCGAATATTGGTGTGCACCAACGTACGGTTGACAATTCACTTCGTATCTACACCCTTTGTCCGTAAAGTTCCGAGACTGAGTCCATTAAAAAAATGCGTTTAACATCGAAATAATTTGCGCAGCACCCCTTCGAAATAATCTCCCTTGCCGTCCATACAAGGTTTCCAACGCTTCTTGAGGCCTTGGAAACAGTTCGAAAACGCTTCTTTTGGCAGGCCTGTCAGCTCTTTTGTCGTGGCGTCTTGAATGGCCTCCACGCTCCCCATCCAGTGACCTTTTAGGGCTCCCTTCACACGAGAAAACAGGAAAAAATCGCATGGGGAGAGGTCAGGCGAGTATGGCGGATGGGGAAGTACAGTAATGCTGTGCATGGCGAGAAATTTTGTCACGCTGAGAGCAGTGTGCGGCCTTGCATTATCGCGGAGAAGGCTCCATTGTCCAGATGCCCATAAGTCAGGGCGACGGCCATAAGTCACAGTGCGTCACGCATGTGTTTGAGCACGCGGATATAAAACTCCTGGTTCACCGTCTGCCCTTGTTGGGCGAACTCGTGGTGTATGACACCTCTGGCATCGAAACAAAAACTCAGCATCGTCTTTGTTTTGGTCTTCTGTCGCCGCACGTTTCTCGACGCCGGAGAGCTTGTGGACCGCCATTCAGCGCTCTGCCTCTTTGTTTGAGGATCGCATTGAAAACACCATGTTTCGTCTTCAGCAACGATGCCGTCGAGTCGGCGAATGCAGCATCCTTCTCTGCCTCGGCGAGCAAATCAGCGCTCACTGATGCCCGCATGTCCTTCTGGTCCTGTGTGAGGGAGTGCGGCACAAGTCTGGCATTCGGCTTTCGTTTCCCCAAGTTCTCACCCAAAACTTCGTGGCATGTTGTCTTACTAATGTCGAGAGCATCTGATAGCATGCGGACTGTAATGATGCGGTCTTGCTGTACGATTTCCCTGATCCAAGCCACGTTGTTTTCATTCCGTGAGGTTGAAGGGCGCCCCTGCCTTGTGTCGTCTTCCACCGACGTTCTCCCCGAAACGAACCTGTGCCACTCGAAAACTCGCGCCCGCGATAATATCTCGTTGCCGTAAGCGTCACGCAGGAGCTCATACGCCTGTGTGGCTGTCCTACCAAGCTTCACACAGAATTTATGTTTACACGCTGTTCGAGGTGGATATCCATCCCTCCACATTCACTCACAGTAGAATGCGCAGACTAGTGGCAACGTATTTTTCTGCATGTAGTGCCATCTAGCGGCTGCCACAATTAACGTAAATAGCTCAGGTTAGCCCGAAAAGATGGCCCTACACACAAGCACCAACATTTACTTTGCAGAATAATTTCTAGAGAAGAAAAATAAATCAGTCTCGAAACTTTATGGACAAAGGTTGTATGTGGAATACACTCAGCTCGACCAGCAACTGTTGAAGGAGAGGATCATCATGCAGACTGTGGAGGAAAGCCTCCCACGACTTGCAGGAGCCACAGTGTTGAGTAAGCTTGATGCAGGCACCACTAGCAGGCACCACTCGCTCCAGAGTCAAAAGAAACAACCACATTCATAGCGCATTTCGGGCGCTTCGAGTTCCAAGAGACTTCCTTTCGGCATTGCTTCAGGCTCCGAGTTTTTCCATCCAAAGATATACTAAGGATCTAGGAAAGGTGCGCCAGATCAGGTATGCCACATAAATGGCAGTCTCATTTTTTGGCGGGGACAAAACAGAATACAACCGAAACCTCGCACTGATGTTGCAGCAGCTTGTGACGGCGGGGGTGACACTTAACTCCAGCAAGCATGATTTTGCCAAGGGACAATCAGGTTCCAAGGCCACATCCTGAACTACAGAGGCTTCACAGCAAAACTCCAAAATGACAGAAGCGCCTTTCAAAACGTCGTCACCGGGAACTCGGACCAAGCTGCGCTCTTTCTTGAGGATGGCGAATCACGCGGGGAAATTCTTGCCCGACATTGCTGAGAACACACAACCATTTCGTGATTTGTTGCACGCATATATGCGAGCTGGTTTTGGGACAATTAAGCATCAAGAGGAAACATTCCAACAGATCAAGGATCTCCTGTGCGAGGCTCCAATCCTAGCTTTTTACAAGCAAGGTGCGCATCTCACGTTGTCTGCAGATGCATCATCCTCTGTGGACTTGGAGCGGTCCTACTGCAAGAGGAAGTAGGCATCCAGCAGCATGCGCATTACGGGTCATTCCACCTAGAGCAGGAATATACTCAAGTAGAGAAAGAGGTTTTGACCCCTGCTTAGGCCTACGAACATTTCCGCACATACATTCTAAGACGAGTGCTCCACATCGAGACAGACCACAAACCATGCAACTGGTGCCGCCGCGGTGGCTCAGTGGTTATGGCGCTCGGATGCTGACGCGAAAGACGCAGGTTCGATCTCGGCCACAGCGGTCGAATTTCGGTCTAGGTGAACTTCTAGAGGCTCATGCACTGTGCGATGTCAGCACATAACGAACCCCACGTGGTCGAAATTTCTGAACCCCTTCACTACGGCGTCCACCACAGCCTGAGTCGCTTTGGAACGTTAAGCCCCCCATAAACCATAAGCAAACCACAGCTGCCACTTTTTTCAACTAAACATCTTCATGAGGTGACGTCAAGGCTACTATGTTGCTTGAATGCACTGAGTGGCGACAAGGACGAAACGAGACGACTGGACATGGCGCAACAATCAACTGAAATTTTATTTGAAAAAATAAATGGGCATATTAAAGGAAATGAGAGCCATCACTGATCATGCGTGCCACTTTTTTCCACCAACTCCATGCGATGTTTGCCAACAAACGCCATCTCACTTAGTGATAGCACTAGTGAAGGCATGCTGACACAACCTTTCCCAAATCGGATTTCCTTTTTTGGTAGGGTTCGCACCTTGCCAGGCCTGCCAGTGTTGCAGTTAGTGTTGATGCATAACGACTGCCTGATTATTCCACCAAGCTTGCGAGGTGAAGTTTTAGAATGGCTCCATTGTGGCCATCGAGGCATTGTCTGATGCCAGGCAAGAGCCAGAAACTGTCTAGTGGCTGGGCATTAGCACACAAATACACTACTCCACCTTGGCGGACTTCCCTAAACACACTAAAATTTTATTTTCTTTGACTATTGTGTGCTGCTGCTTCAGGGTAGACGAACCAGAATCAAGGATCAGCTTTTCAGCCACCTCCGTTTGGCACTTTCTCGACTTGACGACGAGCACTGAACGGTAATCAAAGAGCCTATTACTTCAGATGAGGCTAAATCCGTTATTTCCCCTCTGCACAACCGGAAATCTCCTGGTTTGGACCGCTGAAGTAAGGAGTTCAAGACATTTTCGCATTACCTATCTAGCGCCTGCACTGTTTGAAGCTTTCGGTTCCGCTTATGATGTGGTCTTTTCTCTCTCACACTATTTTAATTCCAAAGGGTACAGATACCAACTGGTTGAGGCTTGTCGAAGGGCACTGTGCAATAGCTGGCTTAAGAGAACTTGCTGTTACTTATTATTAATTGTATGTGGTGTTATGTCTTTTTTGCACCTTAGAAATCAATAATGAGCTTTGCGTAATGCGAATTATGTTATTTGGAAAGGTACTGGTGCTGTCAGAAGTTAACGGAAGGTGCGACAGCGTCCCAAACCCTATCACAGTGCTTTCTAACACCGGCTCATATATCTGATTAGCATGGTCGTCAGAAAGCGGCACACGCTATGAGAAGACCCTTATCTTGTGCATCCGGCGATCACTCTCAGTGACTCGAACGGGTGCCTGTTGCTTTGCAGTTGCAACACCAGGGATTTCTTTGGCGCTAGATGCGATGTGCTTCAATAGCGGTTCATGTCGTTTGAAGCGGGTCAGCAGCTGGCTTATTATATTACATATGTTCATTTCTTGTCTAGACTAATATCATTTATGTATAGGTTAAACAACAAAGGACCCCAAATGTTGCCTTGAGAGACTACAGCTCGTACAGATTGAAAAACTCTATCTTTGCATGCTGACTACGGGAGACTAAGATTGGGTGAATTTAAGAAAAATGTCCCGATGACCATAGATGTCAAGTTTGGCTATTAAAGTATCATAATTGATCCAGTCGAATGCTTTTGAGAAGTCTATATATAATTATACCCAGAATAAGTTCTCTAATTTCAAGTGATTCTAATATTAATTATTTCTGTGAAAGGAGGGCTCTCTCTATGAGGCATGATGTTATTAGGTTGTGTTTTTCAGAAAAATCTGAGATTCGTTTAAACATTACCTTTTCTAAGCATTTCAAAAAGACTGGAAGAATGAAAATGGGACAATAATTTGCAAATTCACTTCTGAAACCTGCTTTATGGAGAATCGAGGCTTTCACTATTTGCAGGCGTTTGTGAAATACTCCTTGTCCTAGGCAAAGATTAAACATGTATTCCAATACTGGCTGATGAGATGAATGACATATTTGAAAGGTTGTAACTGGAAATCATCTACATCACAAGGCTTGATATTGCGAAGGGTTGTAAAGTGACTTTCAATTTCATTCTTAATATGTCAGCAACAGAAACATACTTCGAGGATTATGAAATTCGAGGTATTTGGAGCAAGCATGATCATGAGTACTGCTCCCCATGAAAACAAAATATTAATTAAAATAGCTAGGCAGTTTTTATCCAGATAACGTGTCGTTTTTTTTTTATTTCAACATACTGTTAACCCCAACCAGGGTTTTTACAAGGGTGGGCGGATGACAAAAAATACCCAACTTCCAGATAAAACAATTATAGAACAGTAAGCAGTTGTACAATGAAAAGGATGGGTCTACTTAAATCAAGACAAGAACAAACAAATTCGGGGTAATCAGTTATACAGAACACAGTATATATCACGAACATTTTAACAATACTTAGTCAGTAATATGTCGGCATACTCAGCTCGGCAAGCTCCAAAAATGTGAGGACTGTCGGCTGCATTAAAATCGAAGCGTCAAGGGCATTCCATTCGCGCACTGCTCGCGGAAAAAAGGAAAAATAGAATGTGTTATTGTAACAAAAAAATTTTTCAAGTGTAAGAGGATGTTTGCGGCGGGTGATTCTGGAGTGGCTTATATAGACGAAGTCTTCAGAGTTAAGCTTAAATGAATTGTGCAGAAGTAAATATAGGAATTTCAAGCGGTGCAGTTTCGATCGGATAGATAAGGGCTGAAGTCCTGCGTGATGCAAAAGTTCAGTAGGTGAATCTGTGCGCCTGTACTGGTTATAGATAAACTGCGCAGCTTTTCGCTGCACACTTTCCAGTGCGGCTACGCTAGTGCCTGTATAAGGGAACCATGTAATGTTAGCATATTCTAATACCGGGCGTATAAGTGTAGTGCATGCCAGAAGCTTTATTTCGGGAGGTGAGTTTTTCAAGGCACGTTTGAAGAAAAACAGCTTGTTCATTGCCTTATTTGCTACATACTGAACGTGCGTTGTCCAGTTCAGGTCGGATGAGATAAGGATGCCCAGATATCGATATTCCGTAACAGTTCGTAGCGCAGTGTTGTCAGAACCATAAGTGAACTTAAGCAGATTTTTTTCTTTGTGATGGACATAAAAACAGTCTTGTCTTTGTTAATGACCATACTCCAATCATGACACCACTGAATAACTTTATTCAAAGTGCTATTTAGTTTGATCTGGTCAGACTGATGTTTAATTTCATGATAAAGAATGCAATCGTCTGCAAAAAGTCTCATTTGTACTTCATTTTGGTTAGTTATATCATTAATAAATAGCAAAAATAAAAGAGGCGCCAGTACAGATCCCTGGGGGACACCAGATACCACGGGAATAATGTCGGAGGTATGTCCGTCAAATTGGACAAATTGACAACGTTCAGACAAAAAACTGCTGATCCATTGTGCGACGGGACCATCACCAATAAAATGCTTGAGTTTATACATCAATTTTTGGTGCGACACTAGGTCGAACGCTTTGGAAAAGTCAAGGAAAATTATATCGAATTACATCGAATATCGTTATCTACAGTGATCGTAGTACAATTTTGGGCTTCTCTTGGAGTTTAATACATTGCTAGTTTGCTTCCACACGAGGTCACTTCTTAATTATTGCAGCTATATATTTTATTCATGCAGTCCTTCTTGGCTTGGCACAAGAATGATGTTACCCGATTTCTCGATGCTTTAAAAGCCGCAAGACCATCGGGAGCGCGAGAAAACAGAAAATGATTGTACAGCTTGTTTTTCTTTTTTATCATTATGAGATAACACACTAAAATGGAGACTGAGCCCACAACCTCTGCATGCTACATGCAGTACTCTTCAAACTGAACAAGTGTAACAGTCATTCTCTCAGCTTGCACAGGCATTCAAGTAATTGACGATACTACCTAGTCTTGCAGATCAGCCAGGACTGCTCCAGACCGTTGGAGTTGATGGCAGCTCCCAAACTGAAGTGACTTTAGCTGCATCACTTTTAAATGAAGAATATTACATTCAAAGAAAAGTCAATCACCAATGGCCACTCACAAATATTGTGTGTTACAGTAAGCGAATAACATTTCTCTTTTCAGTACAACATGTTGAAAAGCTTCAAAAGCATAAAAAAGCTTAACAGATGAAGCAAAATGTTCTACTCAGCAACAAAAAAGTATGAAAGTGTTTATACTGCTGCTGCCATACGTATCAGCGTTCTGGTAAACAATGTGAAACCCGTTCCCCTCTCGCTCCCTTCCCGGTTCACTCTCAAACAAAGCTAAGAAGAAGCGATACTAGTGCTGCCGAAATACAATGGGCTTGCACAATGTGTCTTGAAAGATAAGTCATAGCTAAGAACACCATTCCAGTTTCCTTAACACATTTACTGTGGCAGCAATTTTTGGAAAACTAATCCCTGTGCATTGTGGCCCACTAGTTTCTCTAGGGTAGGGCAAGATTCATTATTAAGCCACCGCGAAGCAAACTTCTTGGAACAGCAAACAGATATGGCAGTTGTGACCTAGTATGCATGCTTTTCGCAGGGTCCTTGAAAAATCTGAGCTGTCCCATGACTTCATTCCGAGACTCAGTATTGGTGTCACACAGTAGGAATACACGAACTGGCCCACTGGGGACCCACGACGCAGTGAATGTGTTAATTTCTGAAACACCACCTTTGTATTTTCTCTGAATCATCCTTACCTCCAGCATTCCTACAATCACACCTTAATGCTACAGTCAAACAGATCTGAACTGAATGCACTGCTGGTAACAATCAACATTCCTTATGATATGCCGGCGACACCGTACACTTCTGAAAAATAGTGACAAGTGTTATGTCAGTTAGTACTGTAACCAAGTTAAAAACTCTTACATTATTTGGCCCAAGTTTCTGTCCCCATGTCTACCTGGCACCAATTAAAGGCTTCAATTGAAGGCTTGGTGCTTTGCTGGTGCTTTATTGTGCAGAAATGGTAACTTGCTAGGTTTCATTCCAACAATCCTGGGTGCAAACGAACACCAGGCTTCTTTCAGCCAAGTGCACACCTATCACCAGTCAAGTGCGTGCCTAGCAGGAGATGTCATGTGCCGAGATACAAGTGTTACCACCACAGCAATCTCTTTCCGTGATCTGATTCCAGCAATGCAAAAGTGACAAGAGGGGTGTAGATTTTATTCCAGACCCATTTTTAAAACCTTAGTACGCCCCTCAAAAGTAAAAAAAGTCTCATGCCAGTCTTTATTTCAAAACCTCACAAAGGCCAGCCAACCTAGATAACATGACACCACAAACAGCATGAACCCGAAAAATACACTTTTGGCCCAGCTAGATAACACTCTCAGTAACCAGCAGGCAAATGCAGGTGTCTTCCATTACGCATACTATGTTGTTACCACTAGGGATAGTGATACTGTTTACCTTTCCATGTGCAGCTATCATCATACAAACCTGTCAGCCATTCATGCCTTACCACCACTACCACTCTTTTGAACTTTTGCCAAACTTGGAAATATCATGTGCTACATGCAGATGCACAGGCCTAGCATGCCTGCTGTGGACGGTGCATGGATCTTTGCCTCAGCGTATACGTGCGTTCTTCTGACCTGTTGCATAGCATTTTCATTGCATGGGCCCTATAGCAACTCACACATTAAAGCATGGCCATGTAACGATAAATGGCTACAAGCCAGGCACAACTTGCCTCCTCGAAGGTTGTTGCTAAGGTAGCTATAATGGCAACCATCCCCACACACACTAATGTTTTCCATTTTTCATTAGCATCTTGCGCAGGCACGTGGCGGCAGTGACTAGCTGCTGAATATGAAATGGAGTAGAACTCAATTATGACAGCACAGATTGAAGGGACTACTGCGTTTGCATGCTTCTCAACTAAAACTGAAAAACAAAATAAATGAAAATTACGTAGGTGACAAATATTACCTTTCATATGCACAGACATAATACCACAAGTGACATATAGCTAAAGCTATCAACGATTTGATGTGCACACAGTGTCTTGGTGCACTACTGCGAAGATACAACACTGCCACCATGATGCATAACATGTTTAGTATTAACTCCTGCTCTTAACTAACACTGATATGACAAAAAAAGCGTTCGACTCCGAAGCTCATTCAGATTAGAAGTGTTCGTTATTGACAAGCTGTTTGAACTAAAACAGATGCAGTAACCACATTAGAAACGAGTGGCAGTAGCTTGAAAAAAAAAAAGTGCTGAAAATACGCAGACCGTTACAGCCTATGATTTAGCATCAGCATTCCTTACGACGAAACCCTATACCTCTACAACTACCGCTAAGCAGCTACACCAGTGCTCGGCGCACAACGCTAATATGTGGTTCTTAATTGGCCGCATGCGGGGACGCGATTAAACCGCCCCTCCCTAGCAGTGGGCTCAAACAGATAGCAGGAAATTACCGACGCAGTTACTCACAAACATTTGGGACGAGCTGACAAGGCTATGGCGTCTGGCAGTTTTGATTGTCTTGTCAAGACGCGGCTTATCGGTGGAAATGATGGAACGAGTATTCATTTCTTTCCCGGTTTCTGCAAGCAGGTCAACCCTTCCGATTTTTAAACGCGCTGAAGGTGACTTGCGGCCAACGTACTCGTGCCAATATCTAGTGCACGCCCTATCCACTTAGGTACGTCAGCTTTGCCCGGTTAATGGGGAAAGGCAGCCGAAAGTGGGCAAGATACAAGTAAAAAAGATGATAAACGGTGCGGAAGATACTAGATATATGCTGACACAGAACTCCCTGCTAGCACACGGTGGTTGCGGAGCGCTATTATGCCGGCGCCTGCTGGTGCCCATGCGCGCGACTCGAAAGCACAGGGTGGCCGGTGGTCTTCAATCTTGCGATGATACTTTTCACATGGAAAGTGGGGAAGAGATAGTTAATTTCAGAACTTGTTTTACGCAAAAAACGGCTCTCAACCATGTCACCCAGAATGAGAAATCGATTTACTGGAGCGAAAGGCTTTCGGCGACAGCGATTACGTCGCGAAAAATATTTGGCCTTTGGCCCCTGTTGGAACATGAGTACCGCTATGCTGCGCCTATAATATCGGTATCGCTGCACTCACAGCTAACTTATCGGCAAATGTACTTGGTGCATAGCTCATGATGAAGTCGAATTGATGGTTTTATGCGGTTACAAAGAGAACACCAACACGGCGCGTTACTGCTTTCAAAACAAGAGCAGACGACACAGCCGTTTGAGGTGGCCAGACGAATATCGCCGCAGTTCCGCATTTAGACGGCGAAAAGTTCCGCGTCCGCTCTAGGGCGCATGCGCAGATCATTCACCGTCGACCGCTTGGGAAGCAGCGGTTTGTCAGGAGGAAGTTTTGTTTTCCGAAGCAGACGCCACCAGCAGTAGGGCTGGTAGGGCCGTGAGTGGGTTGAGGTCGTACTGCTGCAGGGAGTCGATTCACGTGTATTTTTCCCGCGGTGTTTTTGTGGACGCGACGGGCTCTCCTCGGCCAGCGCGGACGCGCAGTCCGGTCCCTCCGGCGTGCTCGAGCGCTGCACCGTGACCCCGATTCGCATTCACCGAGAAAATGGCGATGGCGGCAGCCCAGGCGACGACGACGATCAACCCTCCCCGGCGCAAAAGCAGCGGCCCGAAGCGTCCCGCGGCCGCGGCACCCGCGGATGACTCGGACAGCGACGGCACCGCGTCGGCCAAGCGGACCAAGAATGGCGACGGTGGGGCCCCTGAGCACAGCGATGGTGAGTGCTGTATACATACTACGCTATCGGCGCGGGCTCCCAGCCCCGCGGCTTTTGTCTCTCGCGGCGGCGCCGATCGGACATGGACGTGCCGTCGCGTCGGGCAGCGCGTTGGTGGAGGCCGCCCGCCGGTGCGCCCGGATTGCGCGACTACGCGCTAGATCTCGAGGGAATTCCTGGTTAACGACCTTCGTTTCGTGTGGCGGGTTAGTTTTTCCGCGTGCACAGCGTGCACGAACAGCCGTGCAGACTACGCGGGCGCCAGTACGACTGGCCGAACAACAGGGAGCGTTCGTAGCACACGCTACAGCACGGGCGTACCCATGCACAACCACGCGGCTTCTGACAAGGTTTTGGTTAGAGTCCGCATTCGCTCGAGTCTTGAGACGCTTCTATGTAATTTGCCGTCATGTAGGCCCTAAATTCATTTGAAAGATGTAAGAGTGTTTGCCAATCTCCGCTTAACGTAGCACACTCAAGCTTGCATGACACTGCCTTTCCCACGCGATAGCAGATTTCCTTTAGCACGAGCTGCTTTTCGTACGTTTTGCGGGCGGCCGTTGCAAGCGCGGCGCCGCGGCGCCACAATGTCCGCCGAGAGCCCGGCTCGCCGGGCGG
This sequence comes from Amblyomma americanum, assembly GCA_030143305.2. Taxonomy (NCBI): domain Eukaryota; kingdom Metazoa; phylum Arthropoda; class Arachnida; order Ixodida; family Ixodidae; genus Amblyomma; species Amblyomma americanum. Next base: position 208,693 of record JARKHS020003995.1, read on the forward strand.
GCGGACAAAGCGGCGATGTGGCGGGCGAGGCAGGCGATCCGTGCGAGCCGCAGGCGGGGGGCAAGGAGACCGGCGCGGCGGCGACGGGCGGGGGCCCCGCGTTCGCCGATGCCCGATTGGCCTTCCCCGGCGGCGGCGCCGCTCGGCGCTGCGTGCTGCCTCGTTGCCGGGGCTGCGAGCGAGGGCGAGCGAACGATCTCGGGGTGGCGGGCGGCGAGCGCGCAGCAGCAGCCGTGGCAGCCTTCCAGGCGCACGGGGAAGCAACCGGTTTCCTGCTCGCCGGCCGTATCCGGCGGCGTGCGTGCGTCCCTACTCGTGCGACTCTCCCGCCGTCTGCCGCGCTCGCTCGTTGGCCGGCTGCGCCGCGCGCCGGCTGCCGCGCTTCGACGATGACAGGCTTTCCGGAGGGGGGGAGCCGTTATTAATGCTCGCCCCGCGGGGAGCGCCGTGCTCGAGGCCTGGCGGGGACGGGCCGGGCGTTCGCCGCGGCGCTGTCCCCTTCGACCGCTACTGCTGCGGCGCGCGGACCCCGCCGCCGCTTTCAGCTCTCGTCTGGCTGAGTGCGTGCCTCGGGGAGGGGAGGTCGGGCTGCGTGCCGGGCCTTTTTCCCCGTTCTCCGGCCTCGCGCTGGGGCCCCCTCGGATCGCTTGGCGAGGCGTCGCGCTGTCGGGAGCTCGTCGCGCTCAGCTGCGGCGCTGCTCCGGTTCGGCATTTCCCGCCGCTGCCTGTTTTCTCGTCAGGAACGCAGTGAGCTCTCTGTAATAGACGCGTCGCCGTGCGTAGTCTCTCGGGTTTCGTTTCTGGCGCTTTCGGACGAGTTCATGGGCTTCGCTTTATTTTCCCGGCTGGTGCACGTGTGTTTGTTTACGTTTTTCTTCGCGCCAGTAAAAAGCGCGCGCTCCGGCTAGCAGACGACAGGCGAGACTGGAAACTCCAGTGCTGCCACCTTTCACCGCCGTTCTTGTTTTGTTTCCGTCGTCCGCTCAAGAACGCTGGCCGTTTGCTACTTTTAGATCCGAATACGTTGTTTTGTTTGTTGGTTGAGTTTAGATGTCAAGTTCGTTAGCAGAAAATCATTAAGAAGACCCCCCCCCCCCTCCCCCCATTTCCTTTCCTTGAGCTTTTCGCGCTTGCCGTAGGCAGCTTTTGAGATCCAGTTGCTGCAGCTAAATTAGCATATTAAAGCCTATAAATATAGAGGTTCTGGCTGTGTACCAGTTCGGTGGTAGTACATGTGTTTTTCTGCAGCCCTGGTCGCTGCGCTGCTGGGTGTCTGTGTTACACCGTGCTCGCTATTGTCTCATCGCGGGACCAGCCGTTCGGCGCTGTTGCGCGCCAGATTTCTTTGCCGGTGCCCGAAACCACCTGCTGCTTGAGGAACCGTTGCGCGCCGCCTGTCGCAACTGCCGTTTCGCGGGACTTGTGCCTCGCAAAGCGGAAGCTTTCAGGGCGCCAGTTTTGTTGTCTTTCTATTTTTTTTTTCTTTGGCGCCGCGGCCAGCTTCTTCGCTCTGTTGACTATGATGCGCTTGTGCGAGGGCTTACGCGCTTGCGTAAGGCTACTTGCAGCTTTCTGAAATGTTCATTTTATTGCGAAAGGCGGTAGTAGCAGGCAGCTAACTCAGGCGTCATTCTTTAGCGTACGTACTAGAACGGATTTGGGAAACTAGGTAGGGGCTGGGAGTTGGAATAGCAGCCCCCGTGACTTCGCAGAGGAATGTTTGTTTACTGGTGCAGACGACCCGAAGGGTCTTATCGTGTAGTACAGCTTGTTGAACGAAATGCAAGGCCTCGCTTTCGGAGGTTAGATGAGCAGGCAGCTCCGATTTGCGGCTGGAGTTACAAATAGGGATAGTGGATGGCAAAGCCACCGATGAGTAGCGATTAAGTAGAATGAACATGATGTATGGGAAAGGGGGACAAAGCTGACCTAAGTAACTACTGTCCCATAACAGTGACATATGTGGTTTCCAGGGTGGTGGATGCAGGTTATAAAGGACAGACTGCCGGCTTGGGTGGAGAAAGGGGGTGCTAGGGGAGCTATAAAATGGGTTCCGGAATCAAAGGAGGTTGGAAGACAATCTGTTTTCATTGACGCAGTGTATACAGATTGCTGAAAAGGAACACAGGACCCTGTGGCTAGCATTTCTGGATACTAGGGGGAGCCTACGACAACATTATTCAAGAGGATTTGTGGGACATACTGGGCACATTGGATGTGGAAGGTGGAGTAATTAATCTTTTAAAAGATACATATAAAAATAACAGAGTGCTTATAAAATGGGAAAAAAATGTATCGGGGCATATAGAGATGTAGCGGGGGCTTAGGCAAGGATGTCTTCTGTCTCCTTTGTTGTTCATGTTGTACCTGCAAGGGTTAGAGGCCAAGCTAGAGAGGAGCAGACTAGGCTTCAACCTTTCTTTTCTCAAGCAAGGAGAATGGATTAAACAGACATTACCGGGACTAATATGCGCGGACGATATAGTGATAATGGCTGACAACAAGGAAGACCTGCAGAAGTTGTTAGACATATGCAGTACAGAGGGAGATAGATTAGGTTGCAAGTTTAGTAAGGAAAAATCTGCAGTCATGATATTTAATGATGAGGGCGGCGAGCATAGAATACAGGGGTTCACGCTAGAAGTAGTGGATGAGTACAAGTATCTTGGGGTGTGGATAAATAATGGCGCTCAGTATCTGACAGGGCATGAAAAATATGTCATGAATAAAGCTAGTAGGAATGCAGCTGTCATGAAAAATAGGGCACTGTGGAATTACAATAGGTATGAAGTGGTAAGAGGGATCTGGGAATGGGTGATGGTTCCTAGCCTGACTTCCGGCAATGCGGTCCTGTGCATGAGACCGGATGTTCAAGCAAGGTTAGAAATCAAACAACGGGGCGTAGGGAGGCTAGCTTTGGGCATGCAGTACACCAAACCAGAGGGTATAGGGTGATATGGGACGGGCGTCGTTCGAGAGCAGAGAAGCTAGCAGTAAGATAGCATTTGAGGAGCGATTGAGAAAAAATGGGGGAAAAGCAGTGGGCTAGGAAAGTTTTCAGATACCTGTATATAAAGAATGTTGACACGAAATGGAGAAAGCGAACTAGAAAATTGACAAGCTAATATCTGGACAGCAGTAAGGGGGCAAATCAGCAATTATCGGTTAAGAAAAAGGTTAAAGAAACAGAGAGAGCTCTGTAGAAAACGGATGCTGATGAAATCGGCACTGGGAACATGCAGGATGTTTAAGCAGGAAATTGTCCAAAAAAAAAATATCTATGATAATTGTAGGGGAAGCTCTTTGTTGTTGTTTGAGGCCACGACAGGAGTTTTCCGGACTAAGACATATAGAGTCAGGTACCACGAGATAGACACGTTGTGCATTGCGTGCGGAGAGGAGGAGGAAACGGTTGAACACTTGATACTTTTCTGTAAATGCGCTTCACCCTACAGTGGAAAGCAGCGGGGCTGATTTATCCAAAGCATTGGGGTTTAAGGACAGTGAAGGGAAAGTAGATTTTAAGTGGGTAGAAGTAACCAAGCGAAGGTTATCTGATTGGCGGCTAAAATCAAGACAAGAGTAAAATTTCACAAGTGATGGCTAGGTGGCTTGAACCACCGCCCTATTTAAAGGGTTCAGCTTTATCCATCCATCCATCCATCCATCCAGTGGTGGTTGGAACACCGGCGGCGCGCTCGAAGCTTGTCAAATCAACACACAAAACTGGTGTGGTCCGTGCTATTGAGACCCCGCACACACACACACACGCAGACACCTTTTTTTATACGAATGTTATTGGTGGATGCTCTGGAAGTTTGCAGAGGTCTGAAAAAGCATTCCTGAAGCACCCATGTCACGTTTCGGGTGAACTAATATTTTTGGTATTATGTTGCCTGTGAGCACACATGAAATTAAAGATCTTTATGGCCGGAGGTTGTGACCTCTGCTATTCTGCGCCATATTAAGCGCAGTGAAGTGCAGGCAGAGCAGTTGCCTTGCATGCATCTCTCTGTTTGGTAACTGAATGTGGGTGCTTTCCGTTTTAGTGAACAAGCTGACCACATAGAATTCCTCAAAGAAAGGGGGATGGCATCGGCCAACCACACAGCATTCTTAAATTGCAAACAAGGCATCTGTGTCAAAGTCCCAGAACATCCCCTTTCCACACTGATAGTTACTCAGCATTCCACCTCCTTTCATTGTTTTCGGTGTGAAGCCAGGGTAGCATCTAAGTGTCGTGACACCAGAGTTCCCGCAGGCTTTTGAAATCCTTGAAAACTGCGGGTTTTCAAAAAAAGAAAAAGTTTTGAAAGGCCCTTGAAACTCTTTAAATTTATCTTCAGTCCTTGAAAAATTTCAATTGGTCAGACCTGGCTCTTCAAGCAAAGCTACACAGTTGACAGCTTTTGTCTTTGTGTGTGTCAAAGCCTCTCAGTGATTCAGTTTAATCAAACCAGCTCTGAACTGCTATTTCACCTTGGGCTTCACACCATGCAACATGTATATGTCATGCCTGTTGAAAAGTGCCAAGTACCAACCTGTCTGATTCGAATGGCACGCATTCCAGCATTGAGGAAAGTGTGTATTGTGCCAAAAGGACATTGATATTGCTATAATAAAGAGGCTAATCTGAAAAGTACCAAGCGTACTACTAGATCATGTGCATGTAGAAGCAGTTTCTTTATGGAAAGTTTCATGGGCACTATAATAATAATCTGTAATAATAATAATCTAATACCAGCACATGACTGAGCATGTTCCAAGTTCTCATGAGTAATAGGAAAATGTTTCAACACAGCAAGCGAAGTCATGTGGAACACATGGCTGAATTTCGTTTCTCTGTGGGCCACCTGCAGTGGAGTTACAGGGCATAGTAGCCCTCTCAGTGTAGCATAGTGTGTCAGGTTGAATGTAACATTATTCACTGTATCTTGTGAATCGATAATATGGCTTGTACTTGGAAAGATGGAAAATAAACCACAAGCGAGCAGGGAAATAGAAACAGGAAGGCGTTGTAGCGGGACCTCAAGAACGTGGAAAAATAGAAAAGAAAGCTCCAGAAAATACTCATCTTTCCGAGAGTTTGTAGACAGGCTCTCTGAGGACACTGGGGTTAGAAATGACATAACCCTCCTTTTGTTGATGGGCCAGGGGTAAATGAAAAGGTGGAGCCCATAAAGAGGGGAATTAGAGTTAAGCTCCTAAAGATTACAAGTCAAGAAGATTCGTAGTCGGTACGATCAAGTAAACATTTTTAGCCCTTCTTGAATATTGCCTCGTTACATTCTTGCAATCCTGGAATTCCCCTTTAATTTTAGACGAACTCTTCTGTACAAACCCTGGTTGGCACACCATGTCTTATGAAAAGCTTTAACCCATTGACTTCCGATTTTCAAGTACAACTGGGTCTTCCGTGCCAGTTTCATTTTGAACCCGGAGTTGCAGATTCTCAATGGCTGCTTCTTCCGATTTTAATATAGGTGGTAAGGAAATAAATTGTTGAAGAAAACTGACAAAATATGTCTATTTACACGCTGAAAGCAATATCCGTGAGTTTCGTAGCTGTCCTGCTGTTCTCAATGCATTACATCTTAAGGGTTGAGATATGGTGGCTCTGGATCACTGTTGCATTCTGAAAACTGGCTTTCATTGCTGCACTCAGCATCGTCCTCATCACTGTCAAAAAGAATATCAATTTCTTCATTAGAATGACCATGTTTCCTCCCTGCCACAGCTATAAACTCATACACCAGAAAACAGGCAACTAAATCAGCGATAATTGAAACCGAGATAATTCATGCCTTCAATAAATTCAATCCAATTTTAAAATTTTGGTTGGCCTGGTATAATTTCACTGCATTTTAAGGCCGTTTAATTCGTACTGCGCTCTTCATTGGCTTAATTCAAACCTTTTGTTTTGCTCCAACATCTCCGGCGCGCAAAAGAGCGGAGGTTGAGGTCGAATACGTCAGGTTTGCAGCGAAGCACGCGCTGAAAATTAGGCTCTTCCAACGGATTGACTTCGACGTGAGTGGAAGGGGGATCAAGGCCCATTCGGCACACCAAGCAATATGAAATGCTTCGTTGTCGTGTAGTTTCGTTTTCCGAGCTTCGTAATCAGCCTGTGGCAATATCAGCAATTAGCTGCACATCAGCGAGCTAAGCCAGTGTCCAAGCCCAGCTGCATGCCCTTTCAAATGTTGATTGGGCAGGGTATCAGCGATGTCGAATTATGGGGGAATTTTGTGCACGAGGATGCTGAATTGGGCGAGTTGGAGTGGTTGCATGTTTGGCAAATGCAGTGCGAAAAAAGGTACAGACGAAAAGCAAGCAGCACTTGTGTGTGTGATCTTGCTTTTCAGTCTTGTCTTTTTTGCGCTGTATTTGCCAAGCGAATTTTGAGCACCTGGAGAAATCTGGGAATTGTCGGGAATACCGTCCAAAAGTTGGCAGAATTGGGGAGCCAGCTGGCTGAAATTGACACAGTGGCTTGCCATGAACCGTGGTGGTACAGTGAGCACCCAGCAGGCAATCCATGCTGATTGGTATGGCCAGGGGTCGGACTCTTGCTCCAATTGTGCCAATTTGATACAAACACAACTTCTTGCTCCGCACTGCGCCAACCACAGCGAAGAGATGAAAATTGCACCACTTTGCGCCAGAACTGTCGGAACGACTTTGGCATCTGTGCTCCGGCAGCCGTCGCAAACAGCGGGATCATTCGTTTTTCAAAAATGAAAATGCAGCCGTTATATTCCGCGCGGTGGGCGCCTCCCGCACAGTTTCTAATAATTTTCATGCTTTTTTAGGCGGTTTGAGCAAGTGGTGGCGCACGCGCGGCCACTTCCGAGCCCCGGCTGTCGTCGCTGCTGACGCCGAGGAACTGAATGGGGTTGAGTGGGGCAGCGTGGCCAAGTGCACTGCGTTTCGTAACTTATTCGCAAAACATTGAAAGGGAGGCTGAGGGCGCTGCGAGCAAACTCTGTGTTAATGGGGCGCTGAGCCATGTTGATTCTGAGGGCATGGCGGGTTTAGAATAAAGATGAATTGGAACAGTACTTTTACGTTTACCAGCCTGGGGTCGAATGCCGCATCTCTGGGTCTGCGGTGACTGAAATGATGTTACCGCGTTGATCGGACCGCGTGTTTGGGAGCATTTTCTCCCGTCATAAGCGTCGGCGTGGCAATGTATAGTTCGAAGGTAGCGCGACCAATGTTTTTGTTTTACGGGAAAGCCTGCGTCATGCTGCCGTCCAGGCATTTCACCAACGCTGTTGTGCCATAAAAGGAATATGAATTGATAAACAAATGTCTTAGCCAACATTTCGAAATTTCAGATACATTGTTGCAGACTATATAGCTTATTTTGCTATGTACCACTGTTAAAAACCTACATCGCCTATTACTAAAATTTGCATTCATTAGGCGGCTTCAGTATCGGTGGGGTATATTTGCTTCAAAATTAAGCTGATGTACAGTGTTCATATTGTTTTTTTTTTTTGGCATGTTCAAAGCATGGTTCCATGTTCGATTATTCTACCGAAATTTAGATAGGCCTGCTCCAAACTGCTTCAAGAGCCGCCGTGATGGTACAGTGCTTATGATGCTCACCTGCTGACCTGAAAGAAGCGGGTTCAATCTTGATCAAGGCGGTCACATTTTTATACAGGTGAAGTGCTATAGAGGCACGTGTATTGTGCGATATCAGTTCACATTAAAGAACTCACACTACGGCATGCCTCATAATCATAAAGTTGTTTTGACGCGTAAAACCCCAGCAATTATTATACAAACTGGTTCAAAATGAAATGTTATCTGCTTCAAATTGCTCGAAATGAAATTTAGTTTACTCGAAGAAGCTCGAAAGTGCAATTTTTGCTGCGCCAAACTGCTCTAATATGCAAATTTGCCTGAGCCATATTGCTCCAAAAAATGATTTTACTTGCTCCAAAATGACTTGCATGGCATCTTTTTGGTTCAGACGCATGAAAATCGTTGGCATCAAAATTTTTGTTCTGGAAACTTGGCTCCGTGTGCCGCGCCAAACTTGTAGGCCATGCAGAAACTACAACAAATACAGGCTAGTTGCTCCCTGGTTTTAGCTATGATGGCAAGGTCACAAAAAGCTACTATGTTTTGTGAAAATCATCTTGTGCTTATCCCACAGCAAGGCTACTGTAGGCATCTTGAGTGAGCATGGGTGCCTTGTTGAAAGCTTAAACGAATTTGTGTACGATCAGCATTTCCTTTTATTGCTGTTTTGTGGCAACACATTTTACTTTCAATTTAAATTTAAACTGTGTTTTGATATTGAAACTTCTTGAGAATATTGCATTCTCTTTTGCAGCCAATTTTTAATGTTTTTATCCCCTTCAAAACCAAAAATTTGATATTCGCACACACTTACCAAGCTCAGAAGAAAAGGAAGGAAACCCTGATTAAATAGCTGGAAGAAAAAAAGCAGCACTTGCTTGATAAGTGAGATTGAAAGTGTCCTACTTTAAGGAGACAATTAGCTCTCTTAAACAGAGTGAGCAGCAGATCTGCTTTCATTGCGGCATTACAGTTCCCGTAAATAGCTTTTTTGTTGCAAATATATCTACACTGCATTTTCATGGCCACTCCATTTTTCTGCCCCTTCAATGTTCAGAGAATTTTGACTTCAACAAACAGGGAAAACATGGAAAAGTTTGGGAATCTGAAAAGAGGAGCTTGCTAGACACCCTGTTGGCGCGCCGTTCCGATGCAAATATGTGTTCTGTTTGCTTCTGTCCGCATGGTCCTATGCACTGAAAATGCGCGCTGATCATGAGCTGTTCGTTGTTTGTGTGGTGAAGCCTCCTTACACGGACACAGTCACTTGTGAGCAAGCTCCACTGCTACCGTGTTGCTCTTGTGAAGCGGGCCATGGAAGTCCTTACTATTTTGGAGCAGTTCTGCTTTGATGTTCCCAACAGTGGGCATGCAGTACAGCATGATATAATTGCGAAAAATCATCGCTGCCACACGGTTTTCACTCAGAAGCAGATGGCCACTGCCTATTTTTTCATGAATTAAATTTGCTGACTTGCGAATTTTTTTCTTTTAAGTTTTTATTGTATCCATTCAATGATTTGACCTTCGGGTAATTCGGGCATTTTTTTCCAGTCCCTTAATATCCGAGTATTAACTTTGTTTCACTGTGATAACTCTGTACTCGGTTTCACACTGATAGTGGTTTGCTCTGGTTACTTTTTTCAAACACACAACCAGTTGGAGGCTGGTGGTTGAGCGAATATATTATTTTCATGCGTAGATATCCATAAAGCAAATTACATTTAGTCTTGGATCACGTTAAGCTGCACATCTGGTAATGGTTTCTGATAATTGAAACAAAAATCTGTAGTACCTTGAAGTTTGAATCGATGAGTCTACTGCACTTAAAAAAAGTGGAACTGCTGCTACCGTGTATTGGCAAAATATTCAACATTCTGTCATAGTGAGCCATGCGCAGACATTTGAAAGAACTGTTGAAAGTCGAAGGCCATTTTTTCAATGGTGCTTCACAGGGGCGTCGATCCAATGGCTTTGGGAGCCATTGCTGTAATGTTGTGTGCACTGTGTGTGTGCAGTGGCATCACTCAGCTGGAGTGTGGATGAGTTGGAACAGCTGGTCAACAACCTGGGGCAATTACTGCCAGCCATTGACTTGGTCAAGTACAACACCATGGTCGAAAAGATCGACTGGGAGAAAGTCCGCTTTGGATCGTACACAGCTGCCGAGTGCAAGGAAAAGTGGGCACAAGTAACGCAGAAGGTGAGATTCCCATGCCGGCCGTGTGTCGGGCTAGTCTTGTGTACACAGCATTATTTAGACACAGCAGTGAGGTCCGTGTTCATTCGTCTTCATCTGCCTAGTACTGTTGATATGTTAATAAAGTGACTCTTTGCTTGTTACTGATCACTACGTGCCTGCAACATTAGATTATCAGAAGTCCAGTATAGTGGACTTTGTCACTTTTGTTTGGTAATGTTCAATGCAGGCTGTTGATGTTGAGGCACAGAATAACATTTGAGTTCAGGCAGTGTCAGCCCCAGTCAAAAATGGCCTGTTGAACCTTTGATAACACAGCTGTAACAAAAGGATCGTAATTGAAGCCCAGCACGATTTCGCTTGAATCCATTTGCCTGTGAAAGTGCCAATTTACTTTTTCTGACTGGGATGCATGGCTTACCTTTAATTTCTCTCTGCCTGTCCTGTTTGCTCTGCACTTTGCCTCCCCAGCTACAGTTACACACTGCATATTTACGCTAAGCTATATGTTGTATTTAGCGCTGCCAGAGCTGTAGTTGCTGCAAGGATTTTCACATTTTGCAGTGTCTCTTCCTTGTCACGCTTGGATTCTCCATGGAAAGAGCAGACTTGTCTTGAGATGCTCATTTCCTCAGCTTGGGCAGCATATCTGTTAAAGTTGTAACTGGGCTATTTAGTGGCAATAACTGGTCTCCACATGTGTGGGGTTGCTGCAGAGTTTAGCAACTGCTGGCAACAGCACCGCTTTGGTTTGCACTGCAGCAGGGTGGCACTGGTGATGTTTAACTAGTCAAATTTGAAGCTTCCTGAATAGTCGTTCCATTTTGCACATGGTGCTCAAAGACTCTTTTGGCCTTTCACCACTGCAGCCAGCAATATGCTAGAGTTTGATGCAGTTATTTTATGGGTTTGCAAATACGGAGATAATTTTTAATTTTGGCAGCGCTCATAAATGCGATGTGCAATGTTTCAGCTTCGGCGGTACCGCACGCTGACGGACTTGGTGGGGGACGCGCGGGAATGGCTCAAGCGCCCGTGGCTGCCGGGCAACAGCACGGCTCGCCGCCAGCGGCACCCGGGCCTTCCCAAGAAGCCCCTGACACCTTACTTCCGATACTTCCAGGAGAAGCGCGAAAAATACGCTCGCGAGAATCCCGAGCTTTCCATGACCGAGCTGGCCAAGCTCCTCTCCAGCAAGTTCCAGGAACTTCCTGAAAAGAAGAAGGTAAACGCTGTATATGTGCAATATAGAATTGCTGTTTTTCCTGACTTGAGAATTCCAGCAGGGAAACGTAACTGGCTGGTTGGGCTGGTTAATAGCCCAGCTTTGGGCTAAATAAAAGTCCGCTGGAGCCGATAGGTCGAGCTGAGCACACTGGAAGAATAATTTTGAAAAAGAAGGGAAGCTCAGATTTGTTAATTCATTGACAATGGACTTTCCTTTATTAGTGCAGCTCAGGCTATGTACACTGAAGCCAGATCCAGCTGAGAACAAATTGAAGTGAGCCTGTAATGATAGATTACTGCATTCTAATCACGGAGACCACTCTCACTGAAACTGGAGCTTTTGTAAACTTGAAAATCTCCTCCACCAGCAATTCTCGAAAACAAACTGCGGAGATGCCAAGGCAGTTTTTGGATACAAATCCCTAAGGCCAGGCTATACTGCCATCCATCCCCAGCTGTTGATCAGAGCCCCCTTTGGTCTTGATGTCATATGTTTGACTTGAGTGATGGGAAAATCCTCAAATCCAACTTTCCAGCAATAAATGAGTCTTTTACTGCCAAATCGGAAAGTTGTGAACTCGATTTTGTACTCGGAAGAAAAAATCTGGAAGCAACTTTGACTTATGTCTGCAATTACACTACATCCATCCCCTGTTTGCGCTTGGCACATAAGCAACTCTTTTCTGAGAACCGTCCGCTCTTGTCTTCTTTTTCTTTGGGGCAAAGTGGATGTGATGTGCTCATGAAAGGCCTCACCTTGGCAGGCCGGGTTGTTTGGCATGTTCGTGTGTGGTTTGACCATGGTCAAGCTTGGTGGAACGTGCCGTCATCTCCTTTGCAGCAAAAATACAAGGAGAGCTTCGACCGGGAAAACAACATCTACAAGATGGAACTCAAGAAGTTCAAGTGAGTGCCTGCGCCCTCTGGCTTTCTTTTCTTTCGCCTGCTTCTTAGGCTCTATTCCTCTATGCACAAATTTCAGTTTTTTTGTAAACTGATGCTCGAATTGTGCATTGCCTTTCATTGTTCTACTGCATGAGCTGTTATCTCCTTCAGGCGGCAACTAAAACTGCTGAAAGGAAAAATATTTTTTTTTGCATAAATGACAATCCATAGACTAAGCAGACGTGATGTGCAAGAAGTTACGCAATAATATTCATATTTAAGCATATTTTATTCGCTTCCACATTTGTGGACATAGCGCCTTAAACATGATACATAAACATAAACAATACTACATTTGCTTGCCTTTTCTAACTGATCGTTAGACATGAATAAATTTTTTGCTGTAAGAATGTACGCTTCAGGCAATTATTCCGTAGTTCATCACTTATAAAGCAGATAAAAGCAGTCATTTTGTGACGACAGGCAGAGGAAAATTCGGTATTTCGACCACCGAACGTGGCTTCTAGATGTGGAGCCTTCACGTCGGCACCATTGTGTAATTAACATGTTCACAAGTTGGGGCCAATGCTTGGTTCCATCATTAATAATGCTTCAAGTCCGGCTGCATTGAAGGGATCTCGAATGATCTTAACACAGGTAAAAAGGGAGGGAGGGAGAGCATCTTGCGGCCTGTTTTACACATGGCTTTTGCAAAAATGAGAAATCATTTTCAAGGTCGTTGTTCGCCCACTTTATGTCAGAGAACTGAAACAAACTGTCCCCTCGCTCTTCCAATGTGCTGATTGTTGTTCTGTAGCCTTGGAGCAGAGCGGCCAGCTCTGAACTGACCATCGTATGAGGGCACAGGTTCCCTTTTTTCATCCCCTCTTGTGTAGTGCTGCCAATTTGTATTTTTCTCCATCTCGGGTTTCATACAAAACGTAATGATTCTGCTAGCTAAAAACCGCAGTGAAATTTTCAAAACGATAGAGAAAAAATTATCTGGCCGCCACTTAAAATGGCTGCTTTCTTGGTAGGGGGCCTAAGACCCTCCTAGACCTCCCTGACTTGAAGCACTGTTGATAGCGCGCTGTGTTTGTCGGCAGCAGCTCAGCTAAGTGGCAGTTCTTTTTCTCCTCTGTGGGAGACTCGCAGAGAGTGCCGTCACCGCCGAGGTACTGTGGGCAAGAAAGGCCACGCAGTAGCAAGAGCAGCGCTAGTGACTAAATGGAAGGGTGGATGTTGAACTGCCACCTTGGATGAGGTTCATGATAGGAAGGCCGTGCAGCAGTGAGAATGTAGGAAGTATCCTCTCTAAGTAGCCGCCGCCTCTGCGTGAGATTTGTGACCATTGATGGCTCGCCGAACCGTAGCCTAATTTAGCCGATAATTTTATTTATTTATTTATTTACTTGTAATTTCAGTGCTGAAACTTGTGTGGCATTGTTCAGTGCTTGGGCAGTATTGTTTAAGGGAAGGAATAACGGAATTCTTAATATTTTTGTACACTTTCTGTCATCAGATTCAGCATGTAAATGGTCCGTTCACTCACAGTTGGAAATCTGTGTTGCTTGGTCTGCATTTCTGGTGGGAAGTCACCTCAGTTTAAACTGAAAGAAGACCAAGAATTTGATCAAAATATATGGAGTTTGAATTGAGCACAGTGCTTTTAAAGCAATTGATGCTGATGGAATCAAGGCATTGGTTCAGGTAACCGGCAGTTCGAATAGAGCTAGTTACGACAGACTTGATTTCACTGTATTGCGATTTGAATCTCTCTCATCAATTGTTGAAAAAAACAATCGTGTTTTCGCTTACACCTAATCCAGCTTTATATGACTTGGTGGACAAAGAAGTGCAGTTCGGCTTCACAAGGGTCATTGGTTCAGTGCTCACGAGCTTGTCGAGCGCTCAGCTCACAGTCATCTGTGTTTGTCAAAAAAAAAAAGAGAAACGCTTCTTTTAAAAGGCATGCCCATCTTTATGTGCTTAATAATTAAGGGTCCTGTGCACTGAGACACCACCATGTCTAAGCTGTGTATGCTAAATTCTGGTGGCTGCACCCCGCTGCCATTTTGTAGCGATAGCTACATTACGGTAGCATTTCGAGCCAGCGTGACGGTGCCGCCACGCTGTCACATGGTTGGTCACATGACCAGTAACGTGGTACGGAGCTGCTGCTGCTGTTGGCGGCGCGCTGCGCTGGCGGTGAAACCGAGCTGCCACAGCTGTGCGCATGCGCCGTATCATGTGGGACGAAGATGAAGAAGGAAGGCCAGCGAAACGGAGCGGCGAAAGACTGACTTTGCAATTCAACTGAGCAAGTTCCACCCAGCCGGCTGTAGTTATCGCGTCACTCCAGGTTTAACCAGAGCTAAACCACCGCCAATTTTTGGTTTTTCATCACCAGGAAGGAGAATCCAGACATGTTTCCTGAACCAGCCGGTAAGCAGCCTCCACCTCCAGTGCTACTCAGTGCACCAGAGAAGCCGCAGACACCGATCCAGCTCTTCACTCTTGATCGATTGAAAAAGCCCGAGTTCGCAAAGGTGAGGGGCTAATGGAGACTAAAATTCATTGGCCACTAAGTTAGTGCTGAAAGGTCATGCCAGTATGTGTATTGGTGAATGCCAAGCCACTAACACTTGTGGTGGAACTGAGCCTGAAGTACGTGATATGGTGTGCTCATAAGTGTTTTAGATAAAGTGACGCCATGGTGCGCTGTGGTATGTGGACCTACAGTTATCTGCCTGTGTAGTCATAATTGCATGCAGGTGAGTCTGCATGTTGTGCCTGTAGAGCCTGGCGTTGATGTGGTGTGATATGTCTCGTGGAATAACGTTTTAGACCTCTCCAGCCTCATTGTTCAGTGCGAACAAAACATGGCGGTACTAGTCATGTCTTTATAAACTTTCCAGTTGTTGCTTTTTTTGCTTCTATGTGCAATTCATCTTCTTAGTATGGATGTCCTGCTTCGAGGCATTTTAACTGTGTGGTTGAGCGATTTTGCATCAATGCCTGCTCCGACTACGTCTGCAACTGATCCAAATTAGAATTTTTCTTGCTCGAAGCCCTGATCCGAAATGTGAAATGCTGCTTCGATTACTTATTTCTGTGGTCCTGTAATTCCTATTGCAAATTTGACTGGACAATTTGAAGCGGTGGCCTGCACCAGCTCGGTTAATTTGAAGATGTGTGGGGCTATGAGGGAATGCCTGATCCCAATTTCACCGCAAACTGGTGAAGCGACAGCCCCACAGAGCAATGCCGATGCTTGATATGCGGAGCGCCCCAGCTCCAGTACTTCCAGTACAAAAACCAATGTATTCTTGCTTCATGCCCATGACGGGTTGACTGCGTACAACGCTGGCCTGCGCCATTTCTTTGAGTGGTGTGCTGTGGTTAGAGAGTTAGGTTAGCGGTATCTGATTACGTTAAGGGGGAAGCTGGTCCTAGAAAAAAAATTTTTATTAATGAAGTCACAA
This sequence comes from Amblyomma americanum, assembly GCA_030143305.2. Lineage (NCBI taxonomy): Eukaryota > Metazoa > Arthropoda > Arachnida > Ixodida > Ixodidae > Amblyomma > Amblyomma americanum. The sequence goes on from JARKHS020003995.1 coordinate 224,086, forward strand.
TTATGAAATCTTCAGGGAACATGTATTTTTGCGTGCTGATTCCAAATATGGAATTTAATTTAATGTACAACAAGTCTTTGTGGACTTGATGTAATATGTTATGTAACTTTTTGTGGAGAGCTTTAACGAAATTTTGCTGCAGGGAACTTGCTAGAATGTATGCCGTCCGCTTGTCTTGACAACAAGCTATGCAATAAGGGTAAAATTATTATCCTGCCTATCACAGAAGTTGAGTTACAGGGTTTTGAATTTCGTACTTCACAAACGGGAAGAACAATTTGTCTTCCTGTTTCTGAAGTGACTTCAAAATTCTATATCTCAACTTCTATGACAGGCAGGATGAGAATTTTAGCTTTATTGCATAGCTTAATGTCAAGAGAAACCAATGGCATGCATTTTAGAAAGTTCCCTGCAGCAGGATTTCTTGAAAGCTCTCCACAAAAAGTTACATAACATATTGCATAAGTGCTCTAGAAATTGCTGCACATGAAATTAAATTCTATACTTGGAATCAGCACGTAAAAATACCTGTTCCCTGAAGATTTCATAATTGTGACTTCATTAATAAAAATTTTTTTCTAAGACCCTCTTCCCCCCTTAAGTACCATCGCGCATAAGTCTGCTTTTTTCGACAAAAACAACCATCCGAAATTAGGGGTGGACCAGTACCTGGAGTCGACCTATTTTCGGGGTGTATGTACTTTTGTGTACCGGCTTATATCGCCCCATGCCAGCGCCCGATCCTCAAATTATGAAGTCAGCTTTATAATCAAACAGTTGCCAAAGCATTGCTCGATTAACCACTTTCCTTTTTTCAGTATTTCTCTCTGTCTTCATAGTGGAGAATGTCACAGCCTTCCTTTCGAGCGCAGTTTGAATCGGACACAGAGTAGAATACTGCTCATTCCCACTAAACTGAACCTCGTGAATTACTGCTAAGCTGATGTGTTAAATGAGTTCCATCCCTCGTGTTGTCTCTGTGGTGAGAATGCGTGGAGTGTCTACTGAGACTTGAGGTTTTCTGCTTTTTATTCAGAAGTTTCCTTCAGTGTCTGTGTTCTGTATGTAATATTTTGTTTGCAGTTTTGTTGTCTGTTTGTGTGTGCTTTTATTTTTCGTCAGTCTCTTTAAGGTGTTCCTAACAATTAACAAATGAGGGTGCTTTTGTTAATTACTCTTGCCTCAGCTCGACAAGAAGGAGGCTCAGGAGGAGATCCGCAAGCAATGGGCGGAGTTGTCAGATGGCAAACGCATCAAGTGGATTCGTCGAGCGCTTCAGGACAAGGAGCGATATGAGGTGGGTTGAGGTGGTAACCATGACTGTGCTTGTCAATTAGAATGGTGTGCTCTTGAGGTGCAACACTGATCCAGGGCTACAGCGTCTGCATTCAGTGCAGACAAAAACTTATCACTCGTGTATTGAGAGCGAAGTGACTTGGCCACAAGTCGCCACATTGGCCACATTTCTGTAGAGCTCCCAGTATTTGTATACTTCATCTCGTAAGTTGCTTGCAGCACTGTGAAAGGTAGAGCTCTCTCATCGAAACAGGGCCAAGGAAGGCAACAAATAGTCCTTCAAATATTTGAGCGCTGTTGTCACTAGTTTTTGCAGCAATTGAAAAGGCATTCCATGATGGTGTTTTCAAAGTATGGTGAGCATTTCTTTCACTGGTTAAATTATCGTAGAAAGTCCACAGCACTGCAGAGGCCTGCTGCAAAGTGGTGCGCCGCCATCTGCAAACGGGGCTTCCACGGGGTCAGTCAAGTCTTTTGCGCGCAGGAGCTGGATGCTAGTGCTCTTTCCTTCCTGGTGATGGAGCCACCACTCACGGGGCGAGGTGCACAGAGGAACACATTTTCAGAGCACACCGTTCTAATTGGCTGACAACGCCGCAGCCTTCACAATGCTGCAAACGACTTGTGAGATGGAGTATTGTCTCAAGAGAGGAGCCCTGAAGCTCGGTTTCCATGGAGTCATTGTGGTACTTGGAGTGCTTTTGTGGGCTCCCCATGCACCTCCATCCGTTTTCCAGATCCTACAGGATCTGAAAAACCGGTCGGCAACTGTAATGCAAGGGTTTTGAAATTTTTTTTTGCCTCAAGGAGCCACAAAAGCCTCTAATATGTGTTGCTCGTGAATGGACCCTTCGTGCTTTTTTAACGTTTAGTTCTCTTTTTGAAGAATTTGTTTGTTTTCTTGGTTCCAGCAGTCATTTTTTTTATTCTGCATGTTCGTGATTTTCTGGCCCAGTTTTGAAATGCTATTGAAGTTTTGTTAAATCGCATCCGTCACTCATGCTCAGACCTCTAACTCCAAGAGGAGAACTCGGAAAACTAGTCTCAAGAAAACTTTCCACCGCATCCACATGCTCGACCAGCTGGGCTGTGCAGAGAATCGTATGATGACTCGCCCTCCTTTCTTCGGCCGTCAGTCGCTCCCCACTTCAGTGGCAGCACAGAGGCAGTGGGGTGTTTTGGAGTGGAAGCTCCACTTTTCGCGTACAAACCCTGAAGGTCAGGTTACGACACAGATATGAGCTTGAAGCGGCCTCAATTAGTAAAAAACAGAAGAAAACAGTGGTGTGGGTACAAATCGAACCCGGGCTTCTGGCATGCGAGACAGGTACGCTTCCACTCCGCCACGACTGTTCGGTTCTTGGGAGTGAATGAAGGCGCGTCTGGTGAATGCACAGATGTCTAAGAAACATATCTTCGAGATATGTACTGAGGCGCGCATGAATAATTTATACGACCACGTAAATTGCAGGCATCCCAGTTAAGCAAGTAGCGAAGTACGTTTCCAGTGAATTTCCTTCGTGTGTGACGTGCAGTCATAGCGCCATCATGCATCACCCACTGAAACCCTAACACGCAATGTACGGTGATAGTCCAGCAGATGGCACGCGTCTAGTGAATGCATAGACGTCCTAGAAACGTATCTTCGAGTTATGTACTGAGTGTGTAAATTACAGATGTTCAAATTCAATGAGTAGTGAAGTTGTCCGGAGCGCACTCAACGCTACAGACGCCAAGCCATGTCTAGTTGCAGATACACCACAGCTTTCTCTCTCCTGGTTGAACAGTATTTAAACCATCGCTAATTTTTTTTTTTTTTGGCAGATACTGGCTTTTCAACAGACGTGGGCTCACTGCCAGCAAATTTGCTTTGATGTAGGTGCACACTTAACACGTTTGTTTTGTTTTTTTCTGTGGTCATACATACCTCAGCTCGGCTAGGTCAAGGGTGCCGCCCACACCTTGTATTGCCACACGTGTGCATAACATTGCTCGACTGCTAAGTTATGCAAAACAGCTGCTTTTGCAAATTTTTGAGAAGGTCGAGAGTCACTGGCACAGATCAATCATTTTTTCAAGTTGGGTATAGAAAGGCGCTGCATCACCACTGGGTTGAAGCAAGCCAGCCCGATGTGGACTGGCAGTTTTTGGCGGAGGTTCTGACGAAAAATTCAAAGCAAGTTTCAGTAGAAAATTCAGAAGCACTATAAATGCAGAGTTAGAGAAATAATACAGGGAATGCTCATTAAATGTGTTCTGTTTTGAAAAGTGAGGGAGTAAATGGAAACCTTTTCTATCCTTCTCAATACCTCAGAACGAGGTTGCCGAGTACACCCAGGCATACCCGGGGTTCAAGGCCACCGCTGTGAAGCCGATACTGAGCAAGGCCGAGCAGGAGTTCAAGGACAAGTGCGACGGGAAGCCCGAGAGGCCCCCCAAGTGAGTGTTAACCACAGAGTCCGTTTCCTTCTTTCTATGTTCTCTCTTTTTTTTTTTTTTGTAGAGTGTCTTTCAAGCCAGATGTGGCATGGCTGGATTTGCCCATAGCTGACTTCCATTGAATGCTGAGCTGCAAGTTGCATCCGTGGGTAGTAGTTGCACTTTGAACATATAACAAAAGTCATTTGAACTTTTGAAGGTGCACCTGCTCGCCAGGATAGCTAGGCTCATCGTCATTTGGTGGTCTCTGCAGTAAATTTCTCATGATAAGTGAACTTTTTTTCGGGGTGCAGCCAGCGTGGGGTGCGGGTCCGGGTGCTGACTTATACGCAGCGACATACACTATACCTATATTGCACGTTATGACCTTTGTGGAGTTTTTTTAAGTCGCGCCCGCGTAATTTGCGCGCCCCCTTTTTGGAGCCCTAATTTCTGAACAAAAAGTGTGCGAATTATGTGCGTAAATACGGCACCTTTTGATGGAAGGACGACAGATGTTTTGTCTGCTGGCACACTCTAAGGAGGCCTTGCCCTTGGCACGCTTTGCAGCTCTGGCTACAGCCTTTTCTCACGCATCATGCTGCGGCAGCTGAAGAACGTGCCCGCCAAGGAAAAGATGGCAGAAATCTCACAGCTGTGGAAGAATCTGAGCCAGCAAGAGCGGGATTCCTACAACAAGCAGGCCACCAAGGTGGGTGTCCTTTCTTATTCTTGTAGCGCAGGGTCAGTGGCTCATGGCAGAGGCGCACATAGTCAAGAAGGCAGCTGTGGCAATTGGTGATCCCTTTTGGATGAAGTCAAATGGGCCTGTACATACCATTTATCGATAGTTACATTCTTCGGTGCTTTCTTTTTATATTCACTGACATAGAAGCCGTAGCATGCTTCCCTGCCATGTTTCATTTTTTGTATTCTTAGAGTCAACGATCTCCGTAAGTGTTCGTAAGAGCAATTTTTCTGCTCAGTGTGACGATTATCGATCTTGGTGGTTAAGCTTCTAGCAGTCCTGCTGGTACCTCAAAGCTTTGAAAGGGTTAGGGGAAGTTGACCGTGACCTCTAGAAAGATGCTAATGAGCCGAGGTACGGGACCCAGAAGCAAACCGCATGGCCTGGCCGTTTTCGGAAATTGCGGTGCATGGACTTCAAAAAATAATTTGTTGGTTATGGTGCTGCCTGTATTCTTTTACTGTAAGACTACGTGTACTGCATGTCAGGAGTTCCGTGCCATACTGTGCTAGCCCTCTCAGTGTGCTATACTCCTAGTTGAACTCTTCCTCCACCATGGGAAAAATAGCTGTATTTCGTCGGCTTTCGTTAAATGTTTTTGGTCAAGAACTATGAGGTTGAAAGTTTAACAGAATGCATAAAATTTGAAGAAAACTTACAAAGATACGTAGGAAACTTGTAAAGATATGTTTGTATTAAAAAAAAAGTTAATGAAACTTTGGAATATACAAATTTTCTACCTATCCAATAGTGGGCAAGACAGTGGAGCGAGCCCTTCGCAGCACAGGCACTATCAAACCCCGTGCCCAAATGATGCAAGCCAATGCATGCACGTGTTGCACAAAGTCACTATCCATGACGTGACAAGTTACACAAATGTAGCTGTCATTTGCCCGCGATGTCCAACCATCAGTTGTGATTGAAAGCGACTCCACTCCGCTTGCAAAAATGTCCCCGAGCTTCTTTTTCACCTTCTGTTTGCTTGATGCGTAGAGGTCCGGAATAATGGCTCTCGAGAACATTGTCCGAGACGGCACGGCATAATCCGGCATAGCGAACTTCATAGAAAAAAACCGGTTCTTCGACAGTGCTGTAGGGGTGCATACCACGAGCTACGAAGTGAGCTATCATTTTCGTCATCTGTTGGGCTTTTGGGGCCGACACCTTCATTTTTGGCTTGAAACTGTCTGCTATGGATGGCTGTTGACCACTTGCCTTGCTTGCCCCCTTGAGCTTGGATGGCCTTTTGCGTGCGTCCCACTTCTCTTGGTAGTCCTTGTGCAAGTCCGGGTGTCTCATTAAATGCGTTGCTAGGGTTGTTGTCGTACTGTCGGGGTCTTCAGGACTGCCTTGCATTTAAGACATCGACCTCCGGTTCCCGGTGGAATCTTTACAAGAAAGTACCAAATTGGATTGCTGGCCGCATGCAAGTCCCCCATGGTGCTCTCTGGAGTAATCCAAGGCGGCTGGGATTGATCAAATGCTGCCGCGGCAGAGACAGAGTCGGCCACTAAACGCAATCAGATACACCACCACGCTGACTAGATGCGGTTTTGTACGCCTTCTGAGTATAGTTCCATTTTCCTGGCTTGGTTTGGATTGTATTGGATTGGAACGGAAAAAGTATTACTGAATACAAAACCGAAACTTCCGAAAATGCCTTCTCCCTGCCGCGTGGGGCTATTCGTTCGAGCCGAATACTTTGAAATTTCCGAATAACAAAATTCGAATCGAAGCGAATATCGAATAGCGCATTATTTGTTCAACTATTCGAAAATGTCGAGTATTCGCACAAGCCTAGTAAAATGGCAATCAGAAAATGAAATTAAACTGTTGTTTTCTAGCTTCAAGGCAGATCACAATGTTTAAGAACTCTGTCGAAGCGTTTGAAATTGGCGTTCGCATCCATCGTTAGTGGGCTACTGATGGTTTACAAGCATGGTATGGAAAGAACTAAAATGCACCTTTGTCTGGAACTTGCTGGTGAGCCTCAGCAACTATGTAAAAACCTAGAAGAGTTGAATCTCGATGATACAAACATGGTTGATATAAATTCATAAAATTCCCGGGCCAGAACGCATTGTGTAGAATGTGCTGACTTTCAGATGGTCCGAACACTCTCCTGCGCCAGTTGAAATGATATAAATGCATGAGCTGCAACTGCACCTTCGAGCACTAAGCGTTGTATATCGCCGACTCTGCAGTCGCTAGTTGCACTGTACACACAGGGAGCAGTGAGCAGCGGTGCGCAGCCGGCATATTGCTGACTTTGTAATTTCCAGTCGTGCTGTATGCACCCATGAGTAGTGAGCTGTCACTGCACAGCTGTAAATATATCCCGTCAGTTGCAAACAGATCTGCGGGAAGCATTTTCCATCGTTTCACATACGAATTTTGTTCGTTTGGGATGACACAATTTCTGCACCTTTTTTTTTTTTTTTTCACATTTCTCACTTTGTGTTGCAGGCAAACGCCAAATACAAGGAAAAGTATGCTGCCTACCTGAACAACCTCCCCGAGGAAGAACGGCAAAAGGTGGAGGCTGAGGCAGCGACACACAGGTCGGCCGCTTCTGCTGGTGGAGGCACAGCAGCCAAAGGGAATGCCAAGGGCAGCAGCGTTGTCGCCACCGGCAAGGGCGGGATGCGCACTGCCGTACCTGGCGATGAGAACCGGCCTCCTGCGGGGGAGCGCCCCAAGCCCAAGAAGCCCCTCTCGGCTATGTTCTTCTTCCAGCAGGAAAGGCTGGCTGCCATGAAGGAGTGCAGCCCGCACATGTCTCACCAGGAGGTGATGCGTGCACTTGCCCGCCAGTTTTCTGAGCTGTCCGATCGCAAGAAGGTGAGCTCAGCAGACTCTCCTTACTTTGCTTGACGAAGGCCACGAGTTGAGGGGCTGACTTATACATGCAGCAATACAGTCAAACCCGGCTATATCGAACCCGTTTACATCGAATCGTCCTGTATATTGAACAATTTATGAACATTGTATTGTTAAAATGAGAACACATAGCAAAAAAATGCGAATATATCGAGCAAAAATAGCAGCTGTACTCGATATATCGAACTTCAAGCCGCGCAAAACTGCCCCAGAGGTTGGCTTTCCCGTGCGGCGCCAGATGAGCTGCGTCAACACCCCCCTCCCCTTCGACAAACTGGTTTAGCCTAACAACGCTCGCATAGTGCTGCGCTGCTCTCGCTCCTTCAGACAGCCAGTCGGCCACCCCTAGCAAAAGTGGTTCGACCGCGCACTCTCTCTCTCACAGCCACGTGCGCCTGCATGCGGTTATCACTCACTCACTCAACTGCTTCATTCGGTGTGCTTGTTGTGTTGTGGGAGCGCTGAGCTCGTCCGCTCCATAAAAGATGGCTGCTGTGAAGTGACAGAACCTGCCAATATCTTCAAAGCTCATCTAACAATCGCAATGAACCCCTCGATAACGGTGAACCATGTGAGGAACTTGATTTGTTCAGCCAGCTTTCCGAGCTCCCGAGTGCCGTTTGTGTTTGGACTGCAGCAACACACTTCGTCTCCGTCGACGACAATGTTCCGACTACTGGAGAGCTCACTGACGAAGACATCATTGCCGATCTGACTAGGCATGTCGCCGGCGACAGTAACTGTGAGGATCCAACGAGTTCGGACCCTCTATTGTGTTCCGATGCACTTAACGCGCTGAGCGTTGTTCGCCGCTACTGTGCGTCCATAGAAGGCTGTGGGCTCAGCTGTTCTCAGTCACCTGACACTGTTGAAAAGTGTATGTTCAATAATGCTTTCAAAGTCAAAAACCAGAAGATCAGCGACTATTTCTCACACTAATAGTCCCGCCGTATATGTCTTTAGCAAATAAAGAATGCTTTCTAATGAGGTGCAGTTTGTACAAAGCTGTATTTCAAATTACACGATATATCGAACTAATTCCCGTTTTTTTATGAGTTCGGTATATGCGGGTTTGACTGTATATAGTTATTTTTCTGTACACATAACAAGTTGGTCATAAGATAATCTGCTAACTTCATATTGCTAACTTCCTATTGCAAATCACTGCTGCATCTTTTGACTGCTGTAGTTGTAACTCCAGAAGTTAGAGCACTGTACAACAGTGGCACTGCCATCAGTTGTTCACTGATTCACACGATGAATTGTTTTGCATGAATATTTGCTACTTGTAGGAATATTCGTTAAAATATTCCAAGTGGAATCTGTTTCTTGTTACACTGCAGTAAAAACTCACTGATATGTTAAAAAAAAAATTAGGAAAAAACATGATCCAAACTGCCTAGTTCTGAAAAATGTAACTGTTGAATGAGGTACAGCAACATTTATTGTTAACTTCACTTGGTAAAGATTTCAATTAGCATTTCTTGGCATTAGATCTGAACAAATCCTTTTCTAGTGCTCGCAGGATTCAGCCCATGTTTGCGTTGTATTAAACACGGAAGGAACTTCGCAATGCAACTGGTCTGTCTACAGCAATGGTGAAAGTAACCAAAATCTCTTCCTAGTCATTTTCAAATGCTTCGCCCCTTCGCACCTAAGTATTGCGGGGAAGCCATGGCAGAATGTCAGCAGTGTGGCAGTATTATACGACTAAAATTTGTCAAAATTTTGAATGTAATAGCCAGGAAATCGTGTTTTTTGGGAACGTATTAATCGGGATAAATATTGTGCAACTCTATGGGACATTCTTAATGTCCGTGATTTTGAGCATATGAACCAGGAAATTGTATAAACCGGGAACGCATCAACGAGGTTTTATTGTATTTGTACTTTGTTCAGTTTAATAAGTCTGAATAAGTCTGTTTAAAGTTGAACAGTTAATTTTTAACTGCAATATTGCAAACACAGATATTGCAAATTATTGGCTGTTCCAGACTGTTCAAAAATATTTTTAATGAGCACACTCAATTTTTATGTATCGAGTGCAATTAGCCATAAAACGAACTCCCCACTACCAAGCTGTGCCAGCTCTGATAGCAGGCGGCAGACTTCGCCGCACTACACAAGTGAGGGGGGTGCTGCTGCAAGGTTCGTGCTGTAATCTCGCGCTACTGTTCTTACCTTGCACTTGCTAGCAGTGCCACTCGACAGCAGCGTAGAGGGTTAGTAGCCTGGCAGCCAGCATGCGTTCATGCCTCATGCACGGTTTGCACACCCGTTGGCGGCACCCAAAAGCAATGGTGACGACGGTTGTAGTCTTGCAGCAACCATCCTGCATCATAGAGGTGGTAAAATTGGAAATAACTTTCACTCCAACATACCATTTTCTATGTAACACGGCTGTATTCCGGGGAAGCCACCCTAGCTGGTGCTTGGCCTGCTGCTATTGTGCGCTGGTGGTGCTCCACGGAGAAGCCAACCGAACTGGCGCTTGTTTTTTTTTTGTGTGTGTGTTTTCCGGAATCACCGCAAGCACTTTGAAAGCTGCACTAAAACTTAACAAAAGGTCTCTCCGTTCCTCTGTTAATGATTGCCTGAGTTGCCGTCCCTTCACCGACTAAATTGGCCTCCTCTTGCTTGCCTTTTTTATTTAACTTTTATGTTACGAATTTTGGTTATATCAAACTATTTTACTATTCCTTACCCATTTGCTATAATAAGTCTCGACTGTATTCACGCAGCCCTACTGTTTAGCATAATTGCACTTGTGCTTTTGCTGTGCGCTGGCAGTTGGAAGCACTGCACCGTTTGCCTGCGAGTTCAGAAGCAACTTTCACAATTTGTAAATGTCTAGATGATTCGACTACTTTGTATAGTCACAGTGCAGTGCAGAATCGAAATTTTCAATATTCGCGTATCTCAAATTGTAACATTGCCACCCTTCGTCTGTCATTTCTCCTTACCCAGAATTGAGTTGCAGGGCGCTTCTCAGTCCCTTATAAGCTAGGATCATCTGTGTTCATATCACTGTTCTTATTAACAGGTCGGAGTCGTAGCATGCTTGGTCATTTACTGGCGTGTATTTAAATCTTAAAGGGACACTGAGGAGAAATTGAAGTGGGCTTGTATCGATAGAATAGCAGCTCCTGATCACAAAAACGCCACTCTTACTGAAAACAAAGCTCTTGTAATGTAGAAAATAGCAAGAACCAAAATACAGGTATCACCGCCACAGGCCGATCTCGCAAGTACAAGCGTGATGACTTCCTAGGACAAGAGGCGCCACCTTGGAGGAATTTTGTTTACTTCATGGATGTCGCGAATCTCTGAGGCTGGCAAAGGAAGGTTGCGCACCGCACCGCTAGCCGTCAGAAATCACGGAGTCTGCGTTTACGTCACGTGTCACGTCACTCCGTTCTGAGACGTCATAAGAGTTGCCGTGGCGTCATAAGAGTTCCCTGAGTTTGAATCGGAGCGGCGGGAAAAACTTTTTCATCTCCGAATCCAAATTTCTTTGAAATAAATGCATCTTTCGCGCCCGGATAAGCGGCAACGGAGCCATGAAATGCCGAACTATCAGATTTTGCTAACAAAAAAAAATTGATAGAGTTCTCCTCAGTGTCCCGTACACCGCACTGTGTTCGTCACCTGTGTTTATTTTTGCTGCCTTCGATAGTGTCAATGAATAAACAAACATTTATTTTCGACTTGTGATAGCATGTTTACATTTCATTCCATTTGCATTTGCAACTTTGCATTCTTCTAAGAAACCTGGAAGACACTTGTGTTGTTTCCCATCCTCTGAACTGACCAGCTGTTGTCAGTGTATTAGATGTACTCATGCACCTTTCCTATTCCCTCTCTTGCTTTTTCACAGGAGAAATACAAGAAGATGGCTACCGAAGCAAAGGAGAAGGCCATTGAGGAGACGAACGGCCACAAAGTGTAAGTAAGCTATTGCCCTCGGGGGATTGTCTTTTGCCCAGAAAGCTACTGAGTTGCATGCTGTCTTCGCTGGCTGTGGGGCAGACCTAACTATCAGTCTTTTTTTTCTTTCTTTCTGCAGAAGCAAGGAAGAAAAAGTGCACCCGGTGCCTAGCGCGCCCAGCCTCAATCGAAGGAACCGGCTCTTCAAGGGGGAGCCCAAGAAACCACCTCAGTGAGTTGGCCTCTGTTGTGTGTGCTCTTGTCACGATGACCAACAGTTGACCGAGCTGAAACGATTTTCAGCGAGCTTTGCGTACTGCTTGCTGTAGAGTTCTGAGGACTGGCTGATGTGTGGAGCAACTCCGTTGTCGCTGCTTCAGCAATGTTGTCGTTAATATTGCCGACGATTACCTGCAGTATTGAGTGAGCGTGAAAAGTCATTTGTCTGTCTTCTAGCTGTGCACTGAATCGGGAATACTATTTCACTGCAGTACAAGTATGCAGAACCGCGTTGTGCACAGCATGAAAGAAAGATGCACAATATTGTCCTGCTTGCTCCCTCTGTTTAGAAACAGAAATATATGGAACTTTCTTTTTTTTTTTAATGCAGATATTAATGATATAGCGTAGGCATGTGTGAATAGTGAGTTTTCAGTTCAAAGGGAATAAAGTTGAATCTCGTTATAACGAAGGTGCTGGGGCCCGGCAATTACTTCGTTAAAGCCGTACTGACCGAGCTTCCAAGGGGAGTCGTCATTCCTTCTTTATCTCCATTATTTTGTTACAAAGCATTTTGTTATAACAAGAAAATAGAGCAGCGCGTAACAAAACAGGACACAAGGGAGAGACACGTAACGACACTAGCGCTCGTGTCGTTACGTGTCTCTCCCTTGTGTCCTGTTTTGTTACGCGCTGCTCTATTTTCATGGATCACCAACTCGCCCAACAAGCAACACTTCTGTTATAACAAGGTTTGACTGCATTTATTTTGTTCGAATAGTTTTGAAGCGAAGAGAATAGTTTGCGTCTGGAGATGTAGTAGTAAAAAAGAAAAAAAGGAGGCAGTTCATTAGAGCCAATTAGCACAGGCCTAAAGATGGGGTTTGCAGAATTCGCCAAGGCAACTGATTAAAAAAATTAAACAGTCACGCATCCTACAGAGTTCAGAGGGCAACCGCGCCCGAAATTTCGGACACATCACGTCTCATTTCGCTGCGTACAGTCACGTGATTGCATTGCGCATATGTGATAGCACGTTTGTACCACTGCCAGAAGAAGCTATGGCCTTACACAAAAATCGAAAGATGTGAGCAAAGGCACCGCACACGCACCGGAAGAGGGAAGAGGTGCGCCATCGTATATCAATCAGGGGACAGGGTGCCCCAGATTTCTGGGGAGGCTCCTTGCGTAGACCAACCTCACACTGTTGCGCGTTGCGGTGCGAGGAGATAGTGAACATGCCCTCTTCCCCCGCACACACGCACTGGTGTGCAAAGGTGCAGGGTGCACCTGACCTTGAAGAGTGCAAGAAAACGGTTGTGCTCTTCAAAGCAAAGACTGCACTAGCATTCAAATGCTTTGTGGTGCTGGCCTTCTCATCACGGTACCTAAAAGAACTGGTGTTTCACCTCAATTTATTTCAGCCCTTAAAAAATAGATGAACACAATCGCTGAATACAGTTAAACCTGGATGTAATGAATGTCCATACAGCGGATTCCTTGTTTCCATGCGCAATATATAGTACTGTCCAGAAAAGAAAAACATCATGTTATCACAGAGATAAAACATTTGCCGCAATCAGATAGTTGGATTTAGATACTCAAGCATTAAAATACAGCAACTCTTTCTTCAGCAGCAGCAGTAGTCAGCACTTGTGTTTGTCCATTTTTTCTTTGCGCTGTTGTCATTCATTGTAGCCATGAACAAGCTAGCCCGAGTCACCACTCTGCATCAGGCGACGGAGAAATGGTCAGATTGTAGCCCGCCCGTATAAATGGTCTTCATAGATTACGAGAAAGCGTTTTACTCTGGTGAAACCTCAGCAGTCATACAGGCATTACAGAATCCGGGTGTACATGAATGAGCCTTATGTAGAAGTACTGGACGATATCTATAAATGTTGCACAGCCACCATATTCCTCCATAAAGACAGCAGTAAAATTCCAATAAGGGTGTCAGGCATTCTTGGAGACATCATCTCTCTAATGCTATTCACTGCCTGTTTACAGGAGGTATTCAGAGACCTGGATTGGGAACAGTCAGGGATAAGAGCTAATGGAGAATACCTTGGTAATATGTGATTCGCTAATGACATTACCTTGCTAAGTCACTCAGGGGATGAATTGCAAATCATGATCAATGATGGAAAAGAGTGCAAACTAGAGGGAGCACACAAGAGAAGGAAGCCACCACACATGCTGTTGCAAAGCATAAGTTTGGGACCAACTACCCCGAAGCTTTGCTACATGATCAATGACTGGGCAAAGCAGAGTGGTGGGCCTAAAAATTGATATGCAGAAACCTAAAGCAATGTTCAACAGTCTCAGTAGGAAGCAGCAGTTAATGATTTGTAGCGAGGCGCTGGAAGTGGTAAGGGAACAAGTCTTCTTAGGGCGGGTAGTTACCGCAGGTCCGCACTGCGATAGTGAAATAACTAAAATAAGAATGGGGCGAAGCACATTGATGGCAGTTTAAACGATATCCCTCATAGAAAAGTATATAAGTTTTATCTTACCAGTAAGAGTTCAACTTCAGTTGAGGACAACACAGTGAGCTATGGAAAGGAAAATGATAGGTGTAACGTTAAAAGACAGGATGAGGGCAGAGTGGCTCAGGGAGTAAATGCGGGTTAATGACATCCTGGTCGAAATCAAGAGAAAGAAATGGGCTTGGGTAGAGCATGTAATGCAAAGGCAAGAAAACTGATGGCTGTTAAGGGTAATGGACTGAAATCCAGGAGAAGGCAAGTGTAGCAAGGGGCAGCAGAGAGCTAGGTGGGCGAATGAGATTAAAAAGTTTGCGGGGATAGGGTGGCCATAGCTGGCACAGGACAGGGTTAGTTTGAGAGATATGGGAGAGGCCTTTGTCCTGCAGTGGGCATAGTCAGGCTGATGCTGGTGATGACAGGGACGAGAGTTGGAGTGTTAAAAATTTTACTACAGCCCACCCTGTTTGAAAACACGAAAACGAATTCGATGCATTTTGAATAATTTTGAGCATGCACTATTTGATTCGTTCAGCGAATTGAATAGAAGGACATTCGATTTGCTATTCGAAAATTTTAAATATTCGCGTACCTCTAGTTTTGGAGGTTCAAATACTTAGAATAGAGAAGCGCAATGTGAATTAAATTGATAACGCTGTTCGTAAACTTTTTGTGGAATTTTGAATATTTTTTCACCATTACAGATAGCCGATGGTCAAGAGTATGTTTGTGTCCATAGCAAAGGTAGCCAGGGATGAGATTGGGAAGATTACGGAGATAGATCATTCATGGTTAGCGCAAGGCAGGTGTAACTGGAGAGCATTAGGAGGGGCCTTGGGCTCAGGAAGAGTATGATGCTAAGGGCCTTCAATATGGGGGAAGCTATTGTTGGCAGGTTGCAAGAGTATTTAGAGCATGAGGGATGCTCATGACGGAAACGTAACTGTCGGATCATGTGTGCACACAGGAGTGGATACGGGGTGTTCTCAACGGAAATGCTGAGCCAGCTGGTGGATGTGGATCCCAAGAACCGGATGGCCGAGATCGCCAAGCGCTGGAACGCCATGCCAGACTCAGACAAGGAGCGTTACAAGCGTGCGGTCCAAGACTTGCAGCGGAAGTACAACAAAGAATTGGCCCGGTTTCTGGAGGTACTTACTGCCTCCTTGGCTTTTCACCCTCCCTCCTCTCTCTCGTTACAGTTTTATAGCTATTATGAACTCAAAAAGAGGCTTATTGGCCATGTTTATGGTGTTCGAGAAAGCTTTAACTAGCAAAATATTGAATTCACAGCTACAGACAAGTTAATTTGTTTGAGAAAACCTTTTCTAATTAGTAATTACAAAGAGAGGGGTGATACTCGAATCGTCTGAAACAGAAGAGCATGTGTGATGCAGACTATGGCACTCACACAAGCCGCCTCCCTTGATTTCTTTCGAAGAAACAAGACTTGCAGTGGCCTGATAGACTGCTCTACCGTTTACTAAGTCATGCGCCAAAGAAATCACTACAGACCATTTTTTTTCTGGTTTTAGAGGTGTCGCCCTCTTTAGTCATACATATATATGTAAGTTGCCAACAATTTACTGTCCTTGCTTCTATACTGCTGCCAAGAATTCTTTTGTTGTTCACATCTTGGTGCTCATCTTTGTGTTGTGCATTTCATAGCATTTATATTAGAACTGTGCTGGCTCAGAGATAACTGAGCAATATGAAAGGACAGTGCACATACTTACAAACTTGCAACTAAACGAAAGCAGGTTGCTGCTCATGCGTCGCAGCAAAGTGTTCGCAACATGATTCACAACAGCGCAGCGAATGCGGACAAAAGGGAGTGTTTGGTGCGCTGTTGTGAATCATGAGTCGAACCCGGTTATAACGAACAGCATGATTTTCCGAAATTTGTTCGATATATCAAATATTTCGCTCTATCCAAACCCAGTTTTAACGAATTTCAGTATCTAGTTCATTATACAGGATTGTGAAGGTGAGGAAAAATGTGCTAACGAAAGTAATGCCACGTCACTCACCACGCATATCTGCTCCGAAAGCGATTTATTGCACAGCAATCTGCATTTACTTTCAGTAGGCGATCTTGGTTAGCACAGTGCGCCTAGTAATATCAGCGTGAATTACGTTCTCAACACACGATAAAATGTAATCAATTCAAGTCCGCTTCCTTCTATCACGGCACAGTAGCGACGCAGCACGTCTGCTGTGGTAAGTGCTTCGTGAAAAGTAAGGCGAGGACGATCATCTTCCGGCGGTGGCGGCTCCTCATTCTCCTTGTCGCCGGACGCCCGCACATCAACGATTTTTGCATCCAGTGGGCTTGCCGCCACCGCTACCTCGTCATGAACCATCGCAAAATCTTTGAAGCAGACATCTTGGGGCACAGTGTCAGGAACGCGGGCAAGTTCTTCCCAAGGAGCGGCAGTGTTGCCATCGTCTTCAGCTGCACCTGCAGCTTCGGCGGCCTCTTGGTACAGTCCAGCATGCTGAAAACAGTTCCTGGTTGTGTCGCCTGTAACATCCTGCCAGGCACGGCTGATCATCTGGATCACGCCTAGAAGATTGATCTTCAGCTCTTCGCTCATCCACTTCAGCAGCAGCTGCTCAGTAACGCGTTTCCGGTATCCTATCTTGAATGCACGGATTATACTTTGGTCCAGTGGCTGCAACACTGCAGTCGCGTTCGGCGGCAGAAAACAAAGATCAGTGTTTCTCAGTATGGTGCTCAGCGTGCTTCTTGTGATCCCGGGCTGCAACATGTGTTTTCTTTCTCTGCGCTCGACGCAGCGAAGAATATCCACTTTGACGCAAAGTGGCAGAGCTTGCTGCTACTTCGTAGCCATCTTCGAAGTACACCAAAGGCAGGAGGTACGGGGACACAGCAACGGTCCGCATCGATCGCACCAGCACGCTACTACGACTCACAAGGAGCAACCAAACCATCTGAAAGACTAAACGTCAACAAAGAAAATATGGAGGATAAAAAAGAGGAGGAGAGCGGTTTGCACAGCCAAAGTCACATTACCCTCTTTCTCTTTTCTACTGGCTATTTTTTTATGACTCTGTTCTGACTCTGTTCTGTCCAGTGTCACGATAGGCCTGGAACTGCACGCGCGTAACTTGATCACGTGGTGAGCAGCTGCCGAAGAGGGGCGCCGCACAGCAACGGGCAGTCTGTTGGTTGTCATTTTTTTTTTCTTTCTTTCTCAACCGGCGCCTTGGCACCGGGGGAAGGGAGCAGGCTAGGGAGCGGGCACATTGAGGCATCCCGGGAGCCGGCGCGCGGCGCCTGTGGGTGTTCGTCGACTGCGTGCTCATGTTCACTATATGCAATGTACAGTTCGTTATAGAAAGCACATTTCACATGAATAATGCTAAGACAGCTTCGAGTGTTCGATATAAAGCATAATTCGCTCTACCAGGGTTCCGTTGTAACCTGGTTTGACTGTATATACCAACCCGCCCAGCTTTCTTCACTCATCTTATATATATATATATAAATTTCATTTTTCATATTTCTTAATTTGTCTTCTTTCTCTCTTATAGTCATCACATGTGTGAAGGCATGCAGCCACACATTAGACATTTACTTAGTTACAAGTTTGCGCCTCGCCTGTAAGTGTGCATTGTCCTTGCATGTTGCGGATTTTTTTTCTTTTTAGCTTCATTCAGTTCATAGCAGTGTGGTGGCTTTTTTTTTTTTTAACACTTGCATTAGGTACCAGTACTTCAGCTGTTGCTTTTCTTCCTTTTTTTTATTTTCCCCTATCTGTTTTGTGTGCAGGGGCTCAGTCCTGAGGACCGGCTCGAGTACGATGCACGGCGAGCCAGAATGAAGGCCAAGCGCAAGGGAGGCGCAATCAAGGCAGCTGCCACACGCAAAGAGAAGAGACGCAAGGCCGCCGCAGCTGCTGATGACGATGTCAAAGTCAAGGTAACATCTATTTCGTGCGTGTGCATAGCACACACATCTACACAGTATGCCCTGGCTTCAAGTACATGGCTTGCTAATGATGAAAACATCCACCGAATGGCGCTAGTATGGCTCGAGCAGTCATATGCACAGCTTTGCCCACCGCCAGCATAATCATACAGCGGTGAGTGTAACACTGCAGGCCATTGTTGAAGGGCAACTCCCACGTTTTTTCAACTCCCATGTTTAACTCAAATTTTCATGTTACATTCTCCGCAGTCTTCTGATCCTTTGTGCCAGTTTTCACAGCCGGGTGTCACCTTCAGTGCAAACGAATTTCAGATTTTCCTATTTCTTGGACTCGATCGGGGCCATTTCAACGGGCAACCTTGCGTGTGTGGAGTCAGGAGCTGCACGCCTACATATACTCACTCTTGTTTTTGCTGAAGGGAAAGACTTCAAGCTTTTTTTTTTTTTTTTTTGGCCATTTCAGACAAAGATTCGTCGGTGCTGTCAATTACAGCTGCCGGTTTAGCCAATCTGCGTGCACGCAAGAGGTTTTGTGACAGTGTCCATGACTTCATACTTTGTTCGAAACCGAGTTTTGGTCTCGGCCTTCTCATTTTTGCTGTTTTATAATTGTTTTCGTTACAATTTAAAAAACTATTTTTTGGAACTAAGACAGGAAGGTATAAGAAATATTATGCGCTAATTAACTTGGAACGTTAAAAAAAATCATAAGGTGTTGCCCTTTTAACCCTTTCCTTACCGCACTATACGCCATCAGTCATATATGACTGACGTCTTGAACCTGCCGCCAAAAATTCAAGAAGGTGCTCCTGGACAAACTGCGCCATCTAGTTTGCTTCTAAAGCACTCTCTTTGGTTTCAGTATGTTTTTTTTTTCTTTTTCTGACACGAGTAGGCAAGGTGAAAAATGAAACCTTGGCCGGACATAGTCTGCTGGTCGCCGTTCATGGCATTCGTTTCACCATGTGCTCCTAAAAGGCAAAAGGCTACACTGAGCACTTTTGTAGGTTTTTGTGCTGTCTTTTTTGAGCAGCAGTGATGAGTTAGACAACCACTTGGAATGGTCAGATTTCAGCTTCGATTGCAAGACTTCGGCTCAGAGGCCCGGGACAACAGCACTGCTCGCATGTGTTTTGTTTTACCATTCGTGTAATATTTTGTATAGTGCACTTGGATTGTAAATGATGAGAGTGTTTTTATTTTTTTGGCGCTTCAGGGTCTTCGTAACATACTGCCATAATATTTTACCAAATGCATCAGCAGATTTTTTATGATGATATCAAGGATGGCCGCGCCACCATTCCACCCATAGAACCCATTCGCTACTCACCAAAAAAAAAAAATGGAGAAAAGGAGGAACCGCAAGCTGTGCTACAAAAAAAAGAATTTGAACTTGGAACAAGTGTAATGTGCAGCACGTCCCATATCTACCTCCACCTCTAGTCCTCACACGACTGCATTCTCTAGCGGAACAGCACTCATCGTAGTCCCTGACTTGAAAGGCCATGGAAAGTGCAGTGCATTATGTACGCAGCTGAAAAGCACAAGAATTGTAGCTAAGAATACATGCAACATTTTGTATATTTTAATCGTTTTAATCAACTTCTGGCTCAGTGCAGTGGTATATCTCAGTTTTGCTTGTATTCTATTTTTGTGTTACCAGCATATTTAACCATTAAATTTTTGAAAGTTTTGCACACACTACTCTGGCATTTTTTGCTTTTTTTTTTTCAAGAAGTTCAGAAGTATAATCAATAAGCTACAGTTTGATGTATTACAGTGCACAGTGCATTTAGCGTTTCTTGAAGAAATAATTTGCATTATAAAACACTCAAAATATGTAATTTTTGCAGTAAGAAAAGAGTTAATGTGGACATTGGTGGTGTTCAAGCTTAAAGATGATTTGCTCGTACAGTTTCAGAAAGGAATTAGTTGTGCACAACGGCAAACCCGTTGATGCACTGCACGTTACAAATTGAGAAAAATGCCAATAGAGGTTCTGGGCACTTGTACACCGGAGCAACATTCCAGTGTAGCTGTCAAGCTGATGCAGCTGGGAACAAAAATTTGTCTAATCACTTCTCAGCCCTTCTCAAAAGCAGATAAGTGATAAGCGGTTAGCAGGAAATCTTGCCCTGCATTTCGTGCTCCGTTTATTGCTTTCGGCTCTCCACTTCTGTATGAGACAGAACTGGAGAGCAGCATGTGCCGATCGTGGCCTGTTCATTGCATTTATTGAATTGTGGTTCTCAGGAGGAGGATGCGACATCGGAAGAGAGCAGCTCTGAAGAATCCTCCGATGAAGATGAGGACGACGACGAGGAGGAGGAGGAGGATGGCGAGGAGGAAGGTGCCGGGGAGAAGGCAGTCAAGTCTGAGGACGACGACTCGGACTCAAGTTCGGAAGAAGAAGAGGAGGAGGAAGAGTCCGAATCGGGCTCATCAGACTCTTCGAGCAGCGACGACTCCGACGCCGACGAGCCATCGGCCCCCGCGTTGGCGGCGGCAGTGCCCAAGCAGCCACCGGCTGTGATTCCCAAAAAGCAGCAGACACCTGCCACCAAAAAAGAGGAAGCACCGAGCTTGCCAGTGGCAGCGGCAGCAGCGGCGGTGGTCAAGGTGGGCCTGGCTTAATCGTGCAGTTGGAAGTGATATGAAGGCCATTGCATGTGAATAAAGATATTTTTTTTGTTATAATTATTATTACTAACGTTAGTTATATTGTTTGTCTGTGGTGTGCCAGTACTCACACCTAGTGCTGTTCCTGGGTACCTGAAATAAAGATGTTATTATTATGGTTATTATTAGGGCACTGAGCTTTCTTTGATACCTAGAAAAAAATTGTGCAATTGAGGATTTTTAATAGATATCTATGTTAGATGGTTACTTTTCTTGTTGCTGTGGGCATCAACACAAACATGGGAACAGTAAGAATGTTATTATTTTACCCTTTCAAGCACTGCTCGCCAGTCCTCTTCAAAAATTTTATTTCTCTCTCAGAATGGATTATTCCTGCCTCCAAAAAGACAGTGTGGCTTGCTTTTATGGGCATGTGCAATGCTTTGTTAAAAGTATCGCAATGGATAGAAATTGTAAGTTCCGAACTCTAGAATTTGCTGAATGAGTACTCTGGGGTTAAGGGATCCATACTGTTCATTTCAAATATCCAAATTAGAAATGCAGAAAAAAAAAAGATCATTACAGATGACAAAACCTGTCTGCACGGAGATGGCAGTGGGTTTGCTACCAAGCTCTTGTTTTGAGAATTATTTACTTCCTTTGCTAGTCGACCTCAAAAAGCACTCTTTTGAGGGTATAAAGGGTGCTAAATCCAACCGAAACAAATATATCGGTGCTGGTTGCTGAACGCTCCCAGAAAAAAAAAAAGTTCTGAATTCATAATGTACACAATTGTGTGCAAAGTGCCACTTGCGAGTTAATCATCTGAATTGTGAAAGCTAGAATTCAGTGTGAACAAAGTTCTACCAAATGCCTTGAAACACTTTACTCTATTCAGTGCATTAAGCATGGCGTGTGTAACACCAGCAGGTTTGCGAGACTATGGGAAAAATTGTGGTACTGGAGCCCTTCTTCATGACAAGCAATAGTGGTAGAAAACCTCCCAATTTCAAGCAACAACCAGCTTCTGTTCTAAATGGGGGCTTTTTGTGTTAGCCTGTTTCACATGCAAGCGAAACTGCTAGCAAATCCTTCCGCCACGGCGCAAAAACCTGTTTTGAGTCGTCGCGGCGAGGTTCCAACAAGTTGGAAATTTTCGCTGCAACGCACCGCTCAATCACTCGGTCGCTTACGTGTGAACTAACCTTTAGCCACAGTATGGGAGCCTAAGTGAGGAGCAGATGGGTGCCATTTTCGTGGTGCTCATGCTGCCCCCAGGGAGGTGCAGAATTATGTACTGGGGCTCCATCGGAGATGATGTTCAGTTGCTATGGGGGCATCGTGCCAAACAAGCACCATTCTCGAGTGAAGAGGATACCAAGCAGTACCTGATGCTGAATAACAACAGCCACCTTCTGTTTTAATGAAGGCACATTTGGAGTGTGCAAGGCATGTTTCAAAAATAAATTTTCGTATTTATTTTAGGTGTGTTATGCTCCTGTAGAATTTTGTGCTTTAATCTGACCGCAAAGATTAAAGCTTTGTATTGCAAAATGTTAAGGGCCCTGCCTGTTATTATTGTTCCTGAGTGCAGCATTGTGTTGTCAAATTCAAGTAACTGCATTGCTGTTCTGTGTCCTTGGAATGAAATTTTGAAAGCACGACACATGCTAGTGAGCTTTTGTATCTAAGCTATTGGGCAGGAAGAGCCAGTAATTAAAGTCAAATCTCGCTTGAACGAAATTCACAGGACCTGCGAAAACTTTTATGAAGCGGAAGCTTCGTTGTCATGAAATGGGGCCAGAACATTGACAGATTAGACTGGATAGTTAATGAACACTGATTGTTTTCCAAAAATCTGTCGGCTTCGGTCTTTTGCAGTTTCAAAATCAGCGCTGTGGTGAGATTTTCTTGGTACTCCGGAAATCTTGGACAATGGGCATGTTCGCATAACAAACGCACCCGCTAAATTTGCTCTGAGAATGATTTTTTTCCGTACATGTTTCAAAAGCGTCCCTGCTTTCATCCTGCGAAGCACCCTTACTGGGGTCGCGCTGCCTTGGGGCATTTCGGAGTGGACTAGGTACTTGTGCGCCTCGAAATCAGTGCTTTAGATAAGGTGCTAGAAATGTGGTTGCTCCGATTCTTCGAAGATGTTTTGAGGTGCACGGTGCAAACAAGCCGGTGTCGTTCTGTTCAGTCTCCGCCTAGAACCACCGTCGCACCCAGTGCCTACACTAGCTAGATCAGTGCCCAGGTGTGCCAGACAGGAAAAAAACCATAAAAAAACATTATCATGGTGCTCGCCTGCAACACAAATGCGAGACTAGCGTGCACCCTAGCCAGCGGCAGGCTGCCTACAACGACGTGCCGCCCACAGGCGCGCCGGACAACAGTAGATTGTTCTGCGTCAATCGGTGTTGCTAGGCCTAACGTGCTCCGTGATGAAGCTTCGGAAAAAGCGCTTTAGAGCTAGCCACTGCTTTTCATAAAGCGTTTAACATTTCCTCTGGTTTCCTTTGACATGGTAGCTTTAAACTGAAATGAACACTATGCCTATGCTATGCCATTATGCCTTCGTCAGGGAAGGGAGCGAAAAATGGTGGGGCTTTAAAGGGGCTCTGAAACGCCTTCCGAGGAGAGCACATTAACTCACTTAATCACTGCACTGTGTTGCCAAGAAAACCGGAGCCAATTAATACTCTTCTACACGCATCAGATGACCCACAATAGCGCGTCAAAGTTGGCGAGCCCTTCCCGGCTACTTTTTCATGCCCGCACCCTCCTCCATCCCCCGCATCTGCGTAGACAAGGTTAGAGGAGGCCATTGGTTAGATTTTTTCAGACGTCAGGCAGCTGCCGTGGCCGCGGCCAATAAGCTGCTTAGCTCTGGCGGGTCGGGAAGCTCCGCTCCCAGAGGGAAGGTCGGCAAAAAAGCGCCTACCTTCCAGCGTGCAAAAAGTGACGAGAGGAGAGGGAAAGGCACGAAGACGCTGAAATTCAAATTTTAACTACAGATAACTCAGCTTCTACAAAGCGCATTTAAAAAATTCTTGCTGGACACTATTCGCAAAGCGGCGTGCTTCAATATCCCAGGCATGCCGCAACTTTATAAGAGCCCCCTTCACAGCCCCTTTAACATAGTTAAACCGAATAGACGTGCAGAAGCATGTGCTTAGCCTGATTGGCTCAGGGTTTTGCTTTGCTGGGTTGTCGGCACATCTGGTGACGATATTAGACTCGGGTTAAGCTGATCTGATCTCTTCGCGCTGCAGCTAATGAAGTTGACGACGACGGCAATGTGCAGTGCACAGTGCAACAGTGTGTTGCATTTTAGCACGGGGCGTGATTGGCTGCGGCAATAGCATAGTGCTCTCGTGCAGTGGCCAACGAAGCTGATCTGTTGGCGCCACCACAGATTCGAATCCATGTCGCCGCAATATTTATTTATTCAAGGTCAAGACTTCAGCGATGCCCCGGTTTTTGCAGCTTTGATCGTGAAGTAGAACTTTCGCTTTAAAAGCCGAAAGCCGCCTTGCACCAACAACCACGGTTTGCTTGCGTGGAGTCTGAGCCATTGGCAAAATCGTTTCAAGCAGTCGTGTGCCGCATTCCACCTTTATGCACGCAAGTCTGCACATTACTTCCTATTCCGCAGGGAATGTCACCTGTGCTATATAAGGTGCAAAATGTTTTCGACAGCAGTTTTTGGTAAAACCCAAGGAGATATACGGGCGTATGTGAATGCGTCAAAAAAAAAAAAGATAAGCCGCTTGCTCGGAAAAGTTTTATTGAAGCGGAGCCTCGCTCCGAAAATTGTTTGTTGTGGGGGAGGGAATAAATGCATTGCCTTGTATGGCTTGCCGACGGGGAATTGGAAAAACCTCGTTGTGGCGGAAATTTCACTGTCGTGGCATTCGTTGTATCGGGGTTTGACTCTACAGCAATTGAAAGGTGAAGGTGCAGATTAACTGTGAACTTCATTATTAGTGGCACATTTGTTGCATTGATGAACTACGTGTCAGCAGGCTCATCCATGGCAGTTATGATGGAATGTTGAACTGTTGCTAGTTCCCTTTAACAGTGTGGAGTTCCTTTTTATGTTTGTAATTTTCTTCTTGGCATGAGCATGCAGCACAGACCAACTGTTTTTTGCATGCACTGTGTCACAGTGCCCGACACAGTGCCCGAACAAGAGGTTCTTTCACTGGTGCAGAATGTGACGGTATGCTCGTTGAACTCTTCTGCTCAGGTTGAACCCAACGAGAACCACGAAGAGGAAGACGATGACGACAGTAGCGAAAGCGACAGTGACAGCAGCTCGGACAGCAGCGACGACGATGACGACGACTCTGAGTCGGGCTCAGACAGCAAGGACTGAACTGTGCAGCCTTGCCCACGTGGTCTGTCACTGCCATTTCCCGGCGTAGAAAAAAAAAATGGGAAAAGCAGCACCCCCGAGCGTTGTGCTAAAGGACATAGAGCAGTGCAGGGAGCGGCATCCGGCGATGCGCTTGACATGTGTGCAAGCATGTCTTCACCTGTCGCCAGTGCTGCTACTCGTGAACTCGCCTTTAGTCGCGCGAATGTGGACGGTGTTGCGACGTCTCTCCACGCTCCAGAAGTGCCTGTGAGACTAACTGTAGTGGCTGTGCGATGCCACAAGGAACACCCTTAACACGGTGGTGTATCGGCTCGGATGTCTTGGGTTGTCAGCCATCTGTTTCAACAGGCAAAAAAAAGGGGGGTGGGGTGGGGGGTGGGGGGGGGAGCAGACTGCAGGAAGTGCCGATGTGGTGCAGGCTTTGTAGAGGCTTGCTTTCCATATCTTGTCTCGCTGAACAGTTCTGCCACACATTGTGAACGATTGCTAGCTGGTGCTTGTGTGTGTGTGTGCCTTCACCAGTCCGCAATGCATGGCTCATAATAACACGGCCACTTAAGGACAATGGAAATTGGCCTGTGATGTCGGCATTGCGATGAGTGTGATGAGCATGCACTGCAATGAATATTCGCGCATGCTCTCAAGAGTGAAATTTGTGCGAGAAACATTGCATGCACGGATGATTTGTCTCATTTGTGTTTTGCTAGGCCAACTGGACACTTGAGTTGGTGTCACGCGGGTCATCATCGACGTAATTATGTCCTAATCCTCTGTGCTGTTTTGGCACTTCATAGGCTAAAGTTCATGTCGTATTTCCAGTTTCAAATTGCTGCTTCCTCTTACTCGAATTCCTGAAGTGTTGCAGCTGTTGCAACTTGCCCTGTGTTGAATAGGCTGCACAAAGTTGACTCGTTCATTTTGCTGCATGCATCTGTACAGCTCCAATTTTTTAAACACAGAAACGAAAGGTTGTGTCTCTGCTGACTGTACAAGTCCCTGCTGTCTCCACAAGAAAATGCTGCACTCAGCCTCTGTTACTGACATGCTTCTTATAACCTCGTCAGGGTGCTTAAAAAGCTGCTGCCTTTGCATGTCGTTGCTGCCCATGCGACTGGCTCATCATTTACTTTGTGAATGATGGTGTGTTCCCTCAGCATACCACAACTTCATCATCATCATCCGCCATCATAAATCACAGCCATCGCACATTGAGTTTTCTTCCTTTATTTCCATGTCCTGGCTGACATCGGTTCTTTTGCGTCTTGGCAACTCCAACAGTTTGGAGCACTGTGCATCGTCAGTAATCTGCCCATCCATTTGTATTGAGGCCAGTTTGTGTAAGCAGCATCACTTGCACCTTGGCTTGCTTGAAGCGTAATGCAGCACATTCAGCGGCCTGACATGTCAGTTCCACCTGTCAGCCAAGCGGTGCTCACTCGAAATTTGACAGTGCACTGCAGTCTTGCCCAAGGGGGTGCAAGAAGCCGGGTGCATCCAACTTCATCTTTTGGGTTCAACATTGCAAGGCCTGTCAGCAAGCGCAGTCATGCACATGACTAGCAGGCCTTGCTGTTTTGTTGCCTTCAAGTGTTATCGCTTAGTGACAGTGGTGACTGTGCTATATGTGCTTCAACCCTCCATTCAGTGGAAGGAACAGTGGAGGAATTCAGGATTTCATACTGCAAGACATCAAATGCAAGGAAAAGGACAAACGATGATGATAGTGTGATAATAGTTGCTCAGAAATTCAGTTACATTGTTTTTTCCTTTTTCTGAGGCATTGGCTGTTCATGTAGTGCCGAGTCTTGACAACTATTTGTAATTTCTTTGGTCACTTTCAAGGCAGCTAGCCAGAGGCTGCTGCAGGCTTGATCTGTGCTGGAGATGTGGTGCCATGATACTTATGAAACATTTCTGAACATTTTCATCTTTATTTAATATAAAGTCTGTGATTCGGCAGCAGTGTTTGCAAGTACTGTAAGTAGCCAGCAGCATTAGGTGGTTTTAGTTATGATGCAACAGGATGTCTGTCATAAGAAAGTTGACACTTTTTATTG
This sequence comes from Amblyomma americanum, assembly GCA_030143305.2. Taxonomy (NCBI): domain Eukaryota; kingdom Metazoa; phylum Arthropoda; class Arachnida; order Ixodida; family Ixodidae; genus Amblyomma; species Amblyomma americanum. The sequence continues at coordinate 251,075 of JARKHS020003995.1, forward strand.
TGCTGATCTTACCTGCAAATGACTTTTTGTGTGTGTATGGGTGCGCTGCTGCATGCAGGAAAGTAATTTGTGTGCAAGTGTTGTACGAGTGCAGCAACAGGTTTAGCTCTCTAGCCCCCGTTTTTGTTTTATGCATTAGATTGCTTTGAGTACAAAAAAATAAAGCTTATATTTTAATTCAAGATTACTTGCATTGACAGCAGCAAGATTGTATAAATATTGCATATAAATTTCAGCACATTTGTGTTTAGAGCTTCAGCACCAATATCAGAAGTGATGTGAAATCTCCCTTTTTTTATTGATGGGATGGATGAAGTGGAAGCTGCTTCGGAAGCGTATGTGTGCCGACAGCAGCAAATTGACTCTGCCAAGCTTCGTCCCCAATATGTACTGAAGCAGGCTGGAAAATTTACAACCCTAAACAAAACAGTAATACGTTTTTCACATTTTGTAGGCTTGCACATATCCCGGCCCAAGCCGAGACTTCTGAAGGTGGCACAGATGTTGGGACAACAGCAAATGTGGCTTCCGAAGATGTAACACACTTTTGCAACTGCTTTTTGCTGCGAGCAAACACAGCGCCAAGCCAAAACCAAAGTTTTGTAATGAGCAGTCAGGGTTTAATAATGCCTTTTCATCACAGCAGCCCGCCTATCAATTACTGCTGTGTACAAGTTGTGGAATACGGAAGCAAAGATCTGCGGGTTTGTTGCCCTCTGCATGTGTTCCCATTCTCTTCTCAAAGTGCTAGGTAAACGGCCTCATTATATGTTGTAATCGAAGACACCCCACTCGGTGCCCAAAGGCGCTGTTGAGTGCACTCAAGGGGGCAGGGCATGGTGTGGGAATAGAAAAAGCTATTGCTGTTGCCTGGCCACCCATGTAGGAGAGGGTTAAAAGACTTCTTTCTTCTTTTGAAGCCCTTGTCAGAAGAACGTCGGCAAGCTGTGCGATTAACCTGCATGCTGTGGCCCTTCGTCACATAGGCAAGCTGCCGTACCTCCAGAAGAGTGCACAGGAAAGCAGTTTCCTTTACCGTAGGCATGTTCAAGTATCCTCGTATGAACCAGGCCACTCAGCGCAAGAGACGAGTTGCGTGCCTTTCCTTAAGCCCCAGAGAGAGAGGTACGATATGATGTGCCATGTTGCCTGTCCTATGTGTGTGTGTGCCATGTGACTGACTGTATAATTGAGTGCGTGCTGCTCGATTCCTTGAGGGGCTTGTACACAAAGCCTCTCAAGCTCTCTACCCCCAGCCCTCAGCGTCCGGTGTATTTTTTTTCATCTTTTTTTTTCGCTCCAAGAGCTTGTACAAAAGTGCAGCTCATGCGTTGTGTAGGCACCCGTAACACAAACTGCCACCATCATTACTCCATCATCACCAACTAGTCTGTTTTTGCCTTAACTGGGACGCAGAAGGGTGTTTTTTTTTTTTTCTTAAATAAAAGTGTTGTAAAACCGCTTTGTGCTTCTGTTTTTTGTAGCAATTTTGTAACCATGCAAGCAGTAATGATTTACCAGTAACAGAACATTACTGCAGTATGGAATGTCATTTACCGCAGGAACCACTTAGTGATGGATAACATGCCTGAATCCAACTCCTTACAAACCGGGATGAACACCAAGTTCAATAGCTGCAGCAAAACATTGCAACTGCATGCACGGCATGGGCATTAATCAGTATAATGCTCACCTCGAGAGCAAGTAGTAAGGTGGTGCAAATGTGAAACTAGCCAGCTCTAAAAAAAAACTGCAATTTGCGATTGTTTTACAGGTCCATCTTGTCTGTGTTCACAAGTTCTAGCTGGACATCACATTTACCGAAGACTGTTCTCAAAACAGAGCTGACGCCCCCATTACACACATGATTGAAGTGACCAGCTGGTTGTTGAAGCAACTTCTACATGAGCAAAAGCAGAAAATAACTGGTCTATATGAGCAGAAGGACATGCATTGGTATGGCTACCAGCATCCCATTTTCATTTTTGTGCTCGTCACAAAAAAAGGCCTTGCCATTCAAACAGTCCAAAGATTGGAGCTACTGTACTGATTGCTATCCATGGAAAATAGGTTGTCACCTGGCACTGTGCTGGACATAAAGTGCTGCATGATGATGGTTATTTGATTTTAATGGTAACTGGTAGCTTGGCCGAAGAACACGTGTTTGTTGTGCATGAGATGGGGTCAAAAACCCAACTTCCCAAGCATTTCACTCCAGAGGAGTCAAGCCCCTGGCCAGAGGAAAGCTTGCACCCAGCAGGAAGACCAGTGGGTGCCCAGTATAACCACAGAGCTTTATCTCTCGAACCTGATCGTGGTGGAACTGGGGAGTGTGCTGTATGCATGCATAAATTTTCGGAAAAGGGGAGGCCACTTGCAGAGCTTTAGCCAATCTTAAGTTTAATCTTCCTGAGCTTGATGGACGCTTTTGCAACTGACTGTGAGATGTCTGTTCCCAGTATGCACCTGGGTTCAACTCTGAGTGCACCAAGGTCTCCAACAGCTGGCACTGCAGAAGCCCTGTAGCGTTCAAGTCCATTCCACGCAATCATGAGTCCATTGTCTGAGCAGAGATTGGCCGGTGTCGCCACAAATCTAGCACCCAGGTGGCTGCACAGCTGTGCAAGGGCATCTCGCAGCACACTGTTGCATGCCACGCCACCTGCAACCACCAGCGTCGGGGATGCCTCTTCCCCTTGTGTTATTTCGGCTTCTTCGGAAGGGAGAGGTGGCAGTAGGCCCTCACGTGTACAGAACTCTAGCGCCCTGTGGGTGCGCCGCACTAAGTGCTGCACCATGGCTCTCTGCGCTGATGCACACACGTCACGCAGTTCAGGAACCAGGCCATCTGCCTCGATGCCTGCGAAGGCGAAGAGGACAAAAAGAAAAAAGAACGCTTAAGTGTTCCGCTTGAACCAGTTGTTTTCTTGCATCTTTAGAAAAAGCTTGATATTTATCTCTGAAATATTTCTGAAGTGCTGGCAGCCCTAACAATTTCCTGCAAATAATCCCCACTGCTTTCCCAGTGCAGCCCGTACAACTCTGAAGTTACGAACACTACTCGTACAAGTTGCTTTTTCATGTCTAGCATGAGTTTGGCATCACCCTAGTGTCAGCTCTTTTAAAGTTCCATAGTACCTTTGCACATAGTCTCTAGTGAGCCCCAAAAAGGGTTCTGCACAAGTTGTTGATGAACTTCGCATAATCTCTGCATGAAATCCTATATAGGACAGATGAGTCACTAACTCACCGTGCTGCTTTTCAAGACGCACGATTTCTCTGTAAACAGAATTCTTGAAGCCCGAGAATGAGAAATCACAGGTGCGGTAATCTGTCATAGGCTCTGGGAATGGAAATGCAAGGGGATTGGCCCCTCGTGCCAGCAATTCTATCGCTGCACCCCCGCTGAGAAGGCGGCACTCGGGAAGGTTGTGCAGTTTCAGTCGACGTGCAACCTGCAGCGCACAATGAGGTGGAACGTGTATAGCATACATGCTGCAATCAGTGAAAGTCTTTCAAACAAGGGTGTAACTGCTCAGTGGAATCCACCTGAGAACAGGAATACAGATGAAGAAAGGAAAGCCAGAAATCTTTTGCAGAAACTTGACAGTCGATGGAAAATTCGTGCTGGTCTGCGGCTGGAAGCCTGGGCTGCTACATGTCCACAGCAGTCGCTGCTCTGTCGAGGGGCAGTTTCTGAGAAGGCTCTATGGCCTTCCTTAGTTGCCAGCCCGTGCTTAGTGGCACGGGCTGGGACACTTTTCTTTGAATTATTTTTCTTAGTCCTACCATAGTATTAGTCGTCAACCGGCTGTGCTCAGTTGGATATGGTAAGGTGGAGTGAGCTGGATATGCTGATGAGCATATCCAACCGACTCCACCTTGGGGCTTCCCTTAAATGCATTGGACTAATAATATTCTTTCTTTAAATTCATAATTTATAAAACTTGCACTGATATACCAAAGCCACAAGTGAATTTATAGGGTGTGACCTGACAACTAGTAGTGACAATAATCCAAGTACACATATAAATAGCACAGAGCTTCCTGATGCTACGTTATTTAGCAGCAATACAATGTTAGCGATGTGAGTATTGTACCATGCTCTTGTAACATGTATGATACGTGCATCATACGTACCTTGTCCATGGCCTCCCCTGGAGCATCATCAATAGTTTGTCCTAACAATAAGAAATCATCAATGCCACGAACAACAGCCAGCTGGCAGTGGCCGCCAGACACTAGCAGCACCAGGTAGGGAAAGTCCACCCTGCAATATGCACTCAACATTATAACCACGACACTGAGAACTGTCTAAAAAAAGGCTTTTGATACACGAAAGTGGTTCCTTTTGGAATGCACTGTCACTCGAGACAAACATCAGAAATGAGATGAGACATGTTAACTAAAACCTACTATACTAAACTTTCCGACTATCACATTTAGACAGCTCAGAGCAGTTACAGAATTCAAAGCCAGCCATGCGTACACCCTTTGTCGAAAGTATACAGTCCAAGGGGTTTTCTTCTGGACAATGCTGTGTGGTTGGTTATGAATCTTTTACGTGGTTACGTGGTTTTATGTGGTTGGTCACGAACAGCTGCAACTCTTTTGAAAGTGAGAGGAGCTCTTGTCCTCCAAAAGTTAGGACTCTGACGGATGCCACAAGGGCCCATTAAATGGCTTAGAAGCGAACTTCTTTGGCTCCTTGCTTCTGACAACGGCTCTGCAAGCCATATCAATACTTACATCTGAAAAATGCAATTGCTCTCAGAGCTACAGCAGAAACAAGTGTGTCTTTCTGGCCACATACTCTGAAACCTGATATCCAGCAAAGCCCTGTTGTTGGCACACGCAGGATTTGCTTGCTGACTGCAGTGGTACTTGCCTGTGCTGGAGTCGAACAGCAGTTGCATGGGCCTCCATGTGGTGTACGGGAATAAGCGGCTTGCAGTACCTGCGTGCCAGCTCAATGGCATGGTCTGCTCCCACACGCAGTGACAATGACATGCCAGGACGATTTGTTACTGCAATGGCTGTCATCTCCTGCAAGGTCCAGGTACGGGCAGATTTACAGAGCCTCGGCATATGCACTTTCGGAAGCATGTGCGAAGCTAACGTGCGGTAACTTTTGACATACAAAGCTCCTAGTTGGATGCCTTGCTTGTAACATAAGTGGTCCTTGTAAAATAAGGCACTACAAGAATTCAGATGCTACTTGTTCCTTGAGTTACAAGCTGTGTGCTCCATAAGAGATCCAGCAACAAACAGCCTAATTAAATGCCAAGTTAGTTGGGCAAGCTTAGGGTGCCTCGATGCCAGCGTCGCCGTTCAGGGAGGTGCCATCTTTGACCGCATCCACGCCACCTCTTGCTCGCTGCGACGCCATTTTGAATCACGGCGGGCGGGCGCAGTTGCTTGCAAGCAGCGGTGCTTGCATTGTTCGAGGCACAGTGGCTGCGGACAACTCGCTGGTGGTTCTACTGTTTTGAGAGTGTTTGACCGCATGACTGACGAGCTTCTCAAGTCCACCGAGCCATCATGACGGGCTGTTGTGTGCCAATGTGCTCCTGGTCAACGCTTAAAGGCCTGCGTTGTTTTTGCTTCCCCCGGGACTTGGAGCAGTAATGAAGCTGAAGCAGTAATGAAGCTCAATTTTTAGGTAGCAGTTATTTTTCCAAAAGCCTAACCCATCACTACCCAATTTTGCAGGCAAAATAGGAACTGCACGCATAGGCATCGTTAAAAATTCGTTTTTTTTTTAAACTAAACTGTTTCCGGTCGATTCTTTTTCACAAAGCATGACTTTTCAAAGTCGATTACTTTTATTTCGGATTTAAAATTTTAAGAAAAGAATTACTGAAGTTATTTAATGACCTCAAAATCACCCTTTCTTTGTAGGCTTATATGGATGGTTTATTAATGAGTACAGATAGGCTCGAATAAAATAAATACAATAGACAATATATGTAGAACTGGGCTTCACAAACAGGAGTCGCACCAGAGCAACCGGTGCGCATGTTCATGGTGCAAGCGAAGTCTGCGTATGATCGCTCGCAAGAGCACTAGCTCGGTGATTGTGCGGCTGTCAGAAAAATTAAACGAGTGAAAAACTTGCAGTAATCCTTTACCCTATCGCAAACAAGTGGCAATCAGTTTTCGTGGGCCACGAGAAAGAAAACGCAGGTGGAGTGGCAACGTTCGTAGTATAGGGTAGCATCGTTTTTACATACCAGCGCCCACCTGTAAACAAATGTAATTGCACCCCTGTGAGCAATAAACAGACGAGCAGCTAGCAGTTACACTTTGAAAGATTAAAAAAAAAGGCCAGGCTTAGCTTGGTTAAGCCAAGAATGCGTTGCATATCTCGATGGAGTTCCGTGCTGCTCCGTTGACTCGATAGGCTATTGACTCGATCGCCATTGAAACTGCCCGTGTAGCAGCGCTCGATCGCCTTTGAGTCGATAGACTATCGGTTCGAGGGCCCTCGAAATGCCCGTGTGACAGAGGTATAAGACTGTCCCGGCGAAGGAGCGCAGCTCTTTTATACATATGCCGTGACGTCAATCATAGCGCAGCGCCCCTAGCGGGAGGAGCGGGAGTCAGGTGGTGGCTGAGGCCGCGCGCGACCGCGCCAGTTGGGGCCCAGCTTTTCCTCCGGCTGTCGTGACGTCACGTCACGTGGTTGCGCTAAAGTCAATGGTGGCTGCCCGGCCGCACCCAAGGGCTGAACTGAGTGATTGCAATATGCAACGCATAAAAGCAGACAGAGAACAGTCTTTGCGAGCACAACAAACGGAAACAGCCCGCATGACGAAAGCGAAACCAACCGCAGCGCGCGAGCGGCTGATGACCCGCGGCTGCTATCAAAGCGCAGGACTTGAAAACCAGAAATCATGTAGAAAGAGAAAGAAAACAATTTCTTCTACTCGCACGGAGCGCAAGCACCTGCACGGCAACGGATCTTTAAAGTAATACCGCGTTTTTCAAACCAACAGGTGGCACACTAATTGTTCAGCCTGGACCACTCGGGGCCCTAAAATTAATTCGTACAATTACTGTCTCAACCCTCAGAAGTTAAAATGGCTATTATGAGCAAAAAGATGCGCAGTGCGACATTGACGAAAAAGACTGTTCAAGTCGAAGCACTCTGAAGTGCGCCGATGGCATGAACGGCGTCGTAACGAACGCTAGCGCAGCTGCTCCCGTGTGATTCAATATGGCGGCGCCGTTGAAGTTGTCTCCACCCTGAACGGCGGCGCTGGCATCGACAACGGTTATAGTATATCTATAAACGTTGGGCATCGAGGCACCCTAGGCAAGCTGACCCAGCTACACTGGAGTAAAGCTTACAGCTACTCTCAAAACTTGCCTTGGCTTTTCCAAAAAGCGCCTGCTTTCTAACGCATGCAACATAACCAGGAAATCAGTCATGAACCTGCAGCCAAAAACTGTGCATGTGTTTCTTAATAAAATTAAGTTGTAAGTCAGCACCAGTATAATTTATCACTTTTCTATTTGTTCCATATTGTCCCAATTTGCACAGCACCTTCTGAAGAAATATCTTTTCTTCCAGCACATACCATTCTACTCTGCACTCAACCAAAGCTGCTGCCTAAGTGTGCCACAACTACTTTGCTATTCCTGGCACTAAAATGACAGCAGTCAAGTAGGAGAGTGAGCCTTGCCCTGTGGAGCACAACAGCATGTAACAGCTCTGCTTTTCCATCAAGTGTCCCAAGCACCTTGTGACAGAGGTTTATCTTACAGTGCGTTGTAAATATCTTTCATGAAGCCAAACTGTTTGCAATGTAAACAAATATCCACAAGGGCATCCATCATACATTTGTTTCCTTCCTCCATTGTGCAGGCCCATTTATTTACATTGCAGGACTATGTTCGATACCACACAAATGCTCACAGAAGCTTGTAAGGCATGAAGGGCACAAAAGGAACCAATTTCACGACAGCCTAGGCATGCAGAGAAATTGAGAGAGGAGCCGCACAGGCCACATATGCAAATGTAAAGTGACCCGAGCAATGGTTGCAGGCGTGTTTGGCCCATGAGAAAATGCAGCTTTTTGTGGCTTCGGTATCCCAAAAGCTCTTCTGGATTATAATTGTGCCTACTTATGATGAGGCTTGTAAAAACGGGAAATAGACGAGAGGAAGATTTTTTGTGTTTAGTTACCGGAATACTAAGTACTAAAAATTGAAAAGGCCCACCATGACATAGTCTTGCAGCATACAATAAAAAAATAATCAGCTCACCTCTAGCAGTCACACCTACAGCCAATTGGGTTCGCATCAGAGGCAAGAACAGATAGCAGCAAGTAATGAATAGCCAGGTTTATAGTTGCCTTTTCAAATATATACGAAGAAGCCAGGCATGTTACAAACTTTTCACAGAATATAAGCAACAGCAAAGATCTGAATTATGTGCCAATTTTTTTTTTTTGCAGGACAGACTTTTTGCCTGAAAATTATATTTAATCTAAGAAATCAGCCAGTCAACAATTTTGCAAGAGTTGAGGCTGCTTCTGCATACTCTAGTTTAAAGCTAGCTCGATGCAACAAGAAAAATTTGTTGCAACACATTCTGAGCAAATCCCCATGTGAATCGCAGATCTGCTTGCAAAAATGATGTCTACTAGCACTTCCATATCAGAGAGCTTACAAGTGTGGTACTGAAGCAATGAGTGTACTAACTTTAATACTAATATAAAGGCAGTATCCAATCCATTTATAAAGCTTTCTTTATCAAGCTCAGAAACAAAAGCCATGAAAAATTTCCAGTAAGGAGCCATTTTGTCGCAAATCAGTAAGCTCTGGGAGCACTCCAAGATTACATTTAGCAAGCCTGTGCAACATTATAATGTTCAAAGCTGGGCAATAATGGTATTGTCTGTTGTTTACCTCACTGTTTCTACAACTGTAGCACAACTATAATTGAATCAGTACTGAAGAATTTCGTGCAGTTTTTATTTTTCTTTGCTTGCTTTGTTTTATTGTCACTTAGTATTTTGTGCGCATTACGTTTTGTTATTAGTGCTGCCACCCACTACGTAGTAACTTGCTGATCCCACCTTCTTGGTCTTTACAGACTGCAGGATGTATTTCGATGAAAAAATTACCGGGGCACTTAAAGGTGCACTAAAGAGGAATCTGAACTCATATTTTTAAAGCGGGAACTCTATCTACACGTTCCAGGCATTCTTAGAAACTTCGAATTATTATCCTGTGCGGCCGATAGCCCTAATTAAATCGGATTAAATGTCCCGGCTCCCCCTTGCGTAATGCGATAGCATTGCAATTCTACCCAATTCTATTTCAATTCCATTCTAACTGTATTCCAATTATATTCTAATTCTATTACATTTCTATTCTAATTCTATTATACTACTTTGTAGTTAGTGCAGTTGTAAGTACTAGCACTGACTATTAGTGGTTAACATTTCATATTTTCCCGCCTCTGATGACATCACACCGTTTCGACCAATTGTGAGTATTTTAACACCGCCACTTTTCGGGCGACACCGGGTTTTTGTGTTGATGAGCCACCTAATGCTTTCGCACTAAAAAATAAGTTTGGTATTGTGACTTTACCGCAGACTCATTTTCAGGCATGAAAAGTTCAGTGGCATCATCTCAGAGGTTTCCATGAGTGAACTTACCAAAAACCAGAGAAAACTTAATTTACGGTAACGCTGAGTAACTTGTCTCCTCCCCAGAGAATAAAAGTTTTACCAAGAAATAATCCAAGTGCTTCTTCATAGCAGGTGCGACAAAAAATTTTCTCATTATTTGAATTCAGCACAGATGCAAAAGCTTTGATGTGGTAACAGCGAAATCAGATATAATTAGGCTGTTCTTTTCTGCTACTCTAAACGGCACTAACTCATTAATCTGCATCGCATTGAATAACAAACCTAGAAACTGCAAAAGTATTTCATGCAAACACCAGCTTTCATATATCAGCTCTGTACAAATTTACAATTTTTTTTTTACATCAAAAGTCAGGGCCCAGAGTTAGGAAAGGAATGGGCAATAAGCAGGTCAAAAAACATTCAACAAAACTGAACAGTGGTGTGACGTCATGCAAGGCCTTGGGCAAAAGTTTTTACGCTAAGGGTCAGGTGAAAGCAATCAACCCAACTGTAGAGTCATACATTTTTGTAAAGAGGTGGCCTAAGTCTTCCTGGGAAGACAAAATAAAACTCCTTCTTCGGAAAACACAAAAAATGCAGCCTATACCCTACGGAACAGAGGAACGTTTGTGGCGGAGGTTGACTATATAAGATGTATGCGCAAAACAACTCCTGTCCTGAGAGTGGCATTCAAAACAGTAACCGGTCTTTTGCATCGTCTGAAAAGCACACAGGTTGCTTAAATGACTGAAAAGCTAAACAACTTTTCCAAGTAATACTTAGCTTTATTGGTACCTCAATTGGGACAGCACAATGCCGGAGAGCGTCCTCAGTGACTCTAGCAATGTTTTCCTTGTGCATGTCCCGTGCGATGGGAGGAATGATGCCACCGTACCTGTGAAGACGTTCATTCATATTTAAGAATTAACATATCTGTTTTACCCTTTATTAGAACAACTATATGAGACCGCACATTGAAATGCAGACACAAGTTTCAGCTCTTTCCCAGCTGAATTTCCAGTCGGAATGGCTGGGAATGGCATTTCTACTACCACTTCAAGCTGGAAGCGGAAGGTATACCCCAGCTGGAGTTAGAAGTGTAAATTTGCCAGCTGGAAGCAAAAAACATATATTCTTCTATCTGGACGCGACTATCGCAGTTCCATATATATCCTGGTGGAAATGGGAACATTTGGGAGCAGTTGATATATCAGAATGCCGAAATCTGCCGAGAATGCCGAGTTTAGCTTTTGCTCCGTGGCTTTCAGGAAGCAGCGGATCACTAAGCATACGCAGCGGCACCAGTGTCCTATTCACGCACTGAGGATGACCTATGGACTTACTCAATGTGTATGGCCAGCTGAGAATGGGCAGCTTCGCCGAGGATGTTTCCACTGTCGTCGACGATGCCGACGGCCGTGTCGTCGCAGCTCGTCTCAATGCCAAGGATTACTGATCTTGCACTTGTACAGTACTTGCGACAATATTCCTGCCGCTTTGCGTGTAGCAACATTCGCGCCGAGGCTTCACGGCCACTGAGCAGAAAACGTTGCAGCTTCCGACCTAGCATCGTGCACGTGAGATCGACGGCGAAGCACATACAGCAGGTCGTTATCGCACCCACACTCAGCAAGCGATCAAGCAGACGTCTCAGCAACGTTCATACGACTGCTTTACCAAAGCAAATGCTATAACTGAGCCAAGCAACGCTGTTAATGCACATTATGACAACAACGCGCCCCACGAGTTGCACATTGCAGTCGCCATAGCGCGTCCTTAACAACCGGTCGCTAGGCAGGGAGGTTAAAATATGCGGTCCGGCTTCGGCCAAAATTAAATCAAACAAGTCTGGCGAAGAATTTTTGCATATTTATAAAAACAATACTTTTAAAACATAAAATAATATTAGTTTTTACAGCGCCAAAAATTGAGATACAAAATTGCAACAGCCGCGGCCTTTTCGAAAGAGTAGCGGAGGCTGAAGCCGTTGAAGTGAAACTGGTTGATATGTACGCATTGTACGCATATCTAAGTGGGTTCAGCATAACTACACAGAACTAGAATATTGGTTTGGTTTATGGGGGTTTAACGTCCCAAAGCGACTCAGGCTATGAGAGACGCCGTAGTGAAGGGCTCCGGGAATTTCGACCACCTGGGGTTCTTTAACGTGCACTGACATCGCACAGTACACGGGCCTCCAGAATTTCGCCTCCATCGAAATTCCGCGGCCGGGATCGAACCCGCGTCTTTCGGGCCAGCAGCCGAGCGCCATAACCACTCAGCGGTTATGGCGCGGCGGCCAGAATTAGAATATTGTAGCGTAACTGTTGGGATAGGACAGGGAAAAAGTGGACGTGGACAATGGGCATTGGGAGACTGAACGAAGCGTTGACTCCGAGCCACAAGTTCGCACCTGAGCTATGCGTACCCGTGTGCGTCCCCACCACGTCCCCATCCAGCTGCTGGCTAAGGCGGGAAGGGGAAAAACAACGATAACCATACCCCTCTCAGTACATAAAAGTTACAAATAGACTTCCTATGAATTTAATCGTACGCTCTCTTGAGCAAGTTGGTACGTGTTAGTGAAGGAAACAGGCTAATGACAAGGACCAGACAATTGACTCGCCCTTGTCGTCAGCTCTGTTTCTCTCGCTTAACATCATGCACAAACTAGCCGGCCAAAGTGTCCTCTTGGTACATCTTTACAGAATATGAAGCACAGCGCAAGAATCAAGACTATAAATAAGTGAAGGTCACCGCGTGCTGATTATCATCTGATAAGATCTCATGCTTTTGTATCTATCTGCTGATTTTTCTGCATTTTTAATGTACATATTCGCGACTGGCAAAATCAACAAATCATTTGCTAGTCAGCGCATTGTATCATCCACTTCCTTGTAGTACCATGTGTTTGCACTGTATTTTCTATTCTGTACACTCTCTCTTGCCCCCATTTGATTATGTGCACTCCCATCCACCAAACATATCAAAACCTTCTCAGTCTCAATAAAAACAATAATATAAAGTACAGCTAGATGCCCGGTCCATGCGGTCTTGCACAGTTTGTGCCATGGTTGACTTAGAAAACTAAGCTTATTTAAACAGACTTATTTTAGTGGTACACAGCAGTTATGATTGATTGTCTTATGCATAGGCAACTAAATATTCCAAATGCAGGAGTAAAACCCTAAAACACAGAAATGCCACTCATTTCATGGCAGAGGAGCTAAAAAAAGAAGTGAAACTTCACTGAACTGAGGTGAACATAAATACAACACAATGTTCTAGGGGACTAATGTCGGGTAATGTTAAATGAAACCAGGAACATTTACAAGTGTTTTAGAGGACCAATGTCATGTACTAAATTAAGTCGGAGATGACTTACAGGACCAATGTTATATGCAGTTAAATTAAGCCAGGGACATTTATTTTTCTCAAATTACAATGCTACTGGTTCCAACACCTTGAAATCTCGGATAAGATTGTGCTCGCTGGTATAATAGATAATGGTAAGTCCAAGCCTTGAAGCACAATAGCCTGCCGACAAGCAGCTAGAGGTCATAAGTTTCTCGAAGGTCATAACAGCTTCTTTCCCTGGAATTTTGGCATCGACGGTCTTCCTTCCCAAGCTTAAGCACTAGCTATTATGTCTCCACTCATATGGCACAAGTTTCAACATTGCAATACTGTAACCACAAATGCTGTGCAGTTTTCAAATTTCACAGTGCTGTCTACATCAAGCCAGGGTCTGTCTGCGACACCACATTCTAGGTTTTCTTCCCTGGTGCTCTGCGCTTTCTTTCCCATCAAATTTAGTGCAATAAACTCCTGATAACCTGAACTCGAAGGAGACCGAGCATTAGTTTGACTTAAGGGGTGCCTTTTATTACACTTGATGTCTATGGGACCATCATAACGGAACCAAAGCATTAATTCAAATGAACGGGGGGATTGAATTTATTGAGTTTGAAATAAAGAGAGTCCACTGTATCTAGCAGGCTCAAACTGAAAAAGCTACTTACATCATCCATGCCCTTCCCTGTACAAAAATTGAGATTTCAGGCACGAGAATTAGGATGCATTCGACACGAGTGAGCCTGGATAAAACGCAACTGAGCTGCGAAAATTTCTTGTAAACAGAAAACTTACAGATAGCAAAGTTAATTCGAGAAACTTGTTTGCATTGGATCCAATCTGCAGGTCATAGGAGTTTCAGAAAACTTCAGCTGAACTGTTCCAGTGAAGTTCATACTTGAAATGTTCAGGCATTCATTCAACTGAACTTTAACTACATAAAATTCTGTGGCCAAACACCCACCGTGGTGGCTTGGCTTTGGAGGTCAACTACGGATCCCAAGGTCACAGGTTCGATCCTGTACATAGGTGGCTGTATTTCGACTGAGGTGAAATACAAAAACGCTCGTGTGCTACAAGATGTCAGCACATGTTAAGGCACCCTGGGTGCTCTAAATTAATCCGGAGCCCTTCATTATGGCGTACCTCACAGCCCATGCGTCTCTTCGCGACACTGAACCACATAGTTTACAGCTTTCAATTCTGTGGCCACATGCAGGCCACTTTGTGATTCTGAGGAAAGGGCATAGAAGGACTATGAAATGAAATTAACAGTAGGGCCTACGATATGGCCCATTTGTGCTGGTAGTTCGGCACAATCAGTTTTTTAAACCAGTTCTCTTTAAAATTTGCAAGGTGTGTGCAATTTAAGATATGAGCCAACAGCATTCTAATGAAAGCCTGCTCAACACATACACCGCCAGCCACTTGTGCTGCCATTAGGTATGCCAATTTTTGCGAGACTCTAGACATCAGCTGCTGAGGTGTCTGCTTGTTGGAAACTAACCACAGAGCCATTTACTTTCAAAAATCAAAACTTATGCTCCCACACTTATTGTTGAAACAAAATAAAGCCTCTAAACCTCACCTGCTCCTTAAACTGGACTGTTAGAACAATGGCAAATTACAGGAGACTGTTAGAGACAGACGCATAGAGCCAGGGTGAATCATAGGTTAATAAAAGAAAAATTCGCGAGAAAAAAACTTGCAACAATCTGCTCTTTCGAAATGCACTAGCTCATATGAGCCAGGGGAAAAATCACTACCCCTTTCAGCTCAGTTTTATATCTGTGGCCGTCTGGACTAGGTTGACAAAAATATAATAAGCAATAAAATTTGTTCAATTTTTAAATCTGCATGTTTGTCCGAGTAGCCTATTCTGACTGACAAAAACAGTTACAAAATTGCTAGATATGTCGAAGATGCAGCAACAGTGGATGTTTGCTGTTGTAGAATACCACTTAGACACAGAGGCTTTACAAGTACTCGAGATGTTAAGAGAAAGGATATGGAATACAAAAACAAAAGGTAAATAAAACTGGCATTGAGATTTTCTCAATACCTGCATCATAACTCTCTGGAGAGTCTATGTCCTCCTGCACAATCGTAGAACACGTGATCCTACCTGTCACATAGGCTCCACAGATCAGATGCAGCTCCCTGCGTCAGACAGTTTTCCTGAGCATTGCTGTATAAACTGTTCACTTTGTGACAATTCGACAAATTAACTTGCAATACAGGCCACTCAAAGGGCCTGCAAATGAGTAGTGCCATGCAAATGACTTTCAATAATTCAGACTTGAATGGATGAAAAATTCGTTTGAATCATGTGGTGTTTGCACATAAGAACCTTTTTCATGCACTTGATTTTGACGAGACCGAAGCATCAAGTCAAATAAACCGGAGATTTGACTAAGCAAGTTCAAATGAATGACAGTTCACTACGCAAACATGCAATTCAAGCACACAGACCAATGCTGATTCACAGAACCAACTTTTAATCACTCTAAAGCTGGCACGTATACCCGCCTGAAAGCACTCTGTGCTCCGACCAGAGGCACTTGCTTCAGGACGCCATTGCTAACACTCTCTTGTGATGCTGCACGTTCCTTCCCTGGCTGCTTTGTTTTGAGGAGAATTTAGTTTTTGCGGCAGCTCGCTTAAGACAGTGGGGCGGGCCCTGGGCAGTGGAGCGTTGCACTGACTGGACTGGGCCCAGAAAGGACGACAAGAGAGGGATTGGAACTGCGCAGATTGCGCAGCACAGACGACACTTCTACCTACGCGGCATAAATTACACATGAAAATTGTCATATTCGCATTGGCCCAGCTTAGAGCAACATGAGGTGCGGTCTCTCGAGCAGGTGCTTAAAGTGCTGGAGCCACTGTGCTCCAACGGCGCCGTCGACGACGCGGTGATCACAGCTCAACGTCACTGACATCATCTTTGCTGTTCGGTACCTAGAGTGTAAGACGAGAAAAAAAGAGAAGGAAAAAAAGGAATCACACGTGGAAGAGAATGAGGCGAGTGAGAATGACCATGCTATGTTGCAAAAACAAGGTCAACCAAAAAGAAGATATGGAAGACCCAATAAGCTGATCGTGATGCACATACTACGTTAAAATAGAAGTGTTTCACTCGGAAAGCTGTATGCGAAACTGACATAAAAAAACAACTCCTACTCATAAGTAGTAAAAGGCCAAAAATACTTTTGCACATACTCCTGTCTTCAAGAAAAAATGACATCACAAAAATTAATGGCAAACTAGATAATGTTCGAACAATAAATCCGTGCAGTTTTTCATAAGTGCCGAATATGTAGAACCTTAAGTATTTTCAATAGCTGAAAACTATGGGGGTGCAAATATGCAGAATTTTGAATAACAATTGAATATATTTGTTATTCAGTCCATACTCGATTCGAGAAATCGATATTTACTAATTTCATAATATTTGGCAGCGACCGGATATCGTCGGCTTTTAGTATAAATCTAAATTATCCGAATATTGAGCTTAAAGTGTACTCTTAGCTTTCTTCACTGCTGTTTATTGCATGGACAAGCCACATTCGGATGCTGGTAGGATTGGACATTATTCGAAATTCCGCAGGTGGGCTTCCCACATACACGCTTGATGAAAACAAGACGGCTGACCACCCATTTCGAACAATCACAATGCAAAAGCAAGCGGTTTGTTTGGTACTTTAATAATGCGTTACATAATTAATGCGCACACCAAATATCAGTCGTCCTGTCACCTTCCCAACCATTCTGGTGTGAGCTCTGCCACCTCATTTTGGTTGACTATGTTATGTAGGAAAGCCTGCTTGCGGAATGTCACATGGTGCTCCGGCAGAATCGAGGAGTCACCGGCAGGACAAGCGATCGTGTAAAAATCCCTCTCAATGTATGGTGTACTGCAGCCCGTGCACATCTGACATATCCATAACAACAGGCGTGACAAAATTAGGAGGCTCCCTGACGCTAGGCTAGCTTTGATATCTGAGCGTCGCTGTCAGCCATGCATTCGCCATATGTCCAAACCGCAGATTGGTGCATCGTTGACAATTTATCCTTCTTTATAGAAGCAGCCTCGATGTTCCGATGTCAATATGCCGTCCCCTCACTTACATTGGCACTGTTTTTCCTGCAAGCCCATACTGTGCGCTTGTCATGGGCTATTCGCTGTTTCTGCAATGGAGCCTCCTCAGAAGGCTTCACCACATTTTCGGTAATTTATTTTTTTCAAGGAGGGGGGGGGGGGCATTTGATAACTCGACCTTTGGGTAATTCAAGCATTCCATCTGGTCCCTTGAAGCTTAAATTAATGAGGTTTTACTACTCATCATGTTAATTTTAGATGCCAGTGTAATATATCAATTTATGTATTACATTCTGTCACTCATTTTGCATGACGGTCACATTAAAAGTTGCACACTGTTATACTGTGGAATGAATTGGTAAGCATTTTTGTGCACATCTCATTCGTTTTGTATAGTGCTGAGTCGATCTAGATTTGGCTAATGTTGGTTGCAAAGACCATGCACCATTTAAAAAAAATGACAACTATTCTTGACTATTTATATTTGTCTGAATTTTTCTTATTCTGATCAGATATTAGATTTAATATTTGAAGGCATTCTTTCTTCATAATATTTGTACTCAATTCGAATTTTAAAAATACAATACTGGCACACCCCTTGTAAAAAACAAATACTGAATACATATATATATACTCAGAATAAATTCAATCTTGAAGGCATATTTAATGTTATACTGGTTCAAACTGATGAATAAGTTAAATTTCTGATCTGCTTACTTTCTGCACCGATTTCAAGAATGCAATTTATTAGACAGTGGGTCAATTAGAGAAAAAAAATCTGCTCCTCGCTCTGCATGGTTTGCATGATTAGCAATGCTCTACAACAGAGATTATGGCACTCTAAGTCCTGAAGGTCTACTCATCACTGCTACGAATTTACAGTACAAGAAAAGGTCATGACCTTTTAGTTGTTTTGTTTAAGCCAACCATAAATTTTTGTTAAAATAAGCATTTGTCTTGGCACTCAACAGAATACTATGTTAAATGGTAACAGCTGCAGATTTATAAAATGGTATTCACAGACTAAGTTTATCCATGAAATATTGGTATCAAGGAAAACTATATCTACTTTCACAGCGGGCACCAAAATTGCACAGAGAGTAAGAAAGCGGCAAAATGTGGTGACCTTTTAATGGCCTGAAAGTGAGCGCACTTTGTGTGGCAGAGCGGAATGCTAAAGGAAAACCCCACATACCCTGTACTGCTCTCCTCATCTGGTATAAGTGTGTCCTCTGTGCTGCCAACAGCCAAGATGCAAGCCTGCAATGAGAAAGGAGATACGCAGCACATCTCAAGAAAGACTACTGAAACCAAATGATTTACAGCAATCCTTCACATCACGCCTCTAAACTTCACATTTATGAAGCCTAATAAAACAGCGGGCCTTAAAAACTGAGCAATTCTGTGCTCCACACTGAGATTTATGCAGAAATGACGCTATGCTGTGGGAGGCAGAACCATACTTCACTGCAAGTCGGCCACGAATCAGCAAGAAATATCAATAAGAAAACCAGAATCAGTTCATAGAGAAGATGACTTAAAAGCTGTGTAGGAACGTTTTTCACAGAATGGCAAGTTCTCCTCTGTTGAACCACCATTACAGACCATTAAAAGCTAGCACATGTTTTGTCACTTGTATCAGACAGGCATGTCATTTGTGAAAGATCGGCATTCATAAACAGGCCATGCACAAACGAAACAAGCATTTTCAAGTGATGACCTGAAATTTGCTGAATGTCTACCATTCTCACCGAAATTCTTACGTCATCAGGTATCTTTCCTCTTTTAATTCTTTAACTGTGGTCTGAATAATAAACACATGTGGCCATTCATTTCTTTCCTTTTGTTAATGAAAACAAACAATTTGCTGCAGCTATTCAGATGCTGTTCCAATGTGAACAAATATGTAAACTCATGCCCTGCTACTTCCAGACACTCTTTTCATTTTTGCCTTGCCAGCCATGGATATCTTGGTGAAAGAAAAGCATTATAGCACAACACTAAAAGCACCCTGAAAAAATTGGACTGATTTTTAGACATATAACATGAAGGAACGCTATTTCCATCTCTCAGTGTACAAGGCTGTCAGTGTACACTGCCACTGATAGCAAGTGTAAGCAGAAGTAGACAGCAGTGTGACACGAAGTAGGTGTGTTTATAGCTGCTGGCGGAGCACCATGTGGTGTCAAGCCAAATGCCTAAGCATGTCATCATTTACAGCTGCCTAAAATATAATCTCAGTTGCTCCATTACAGCTCCCGTAGCTGTGATCCTCGATGACTCAATTGTCTCGTCCACGAGTTGCAAGCCACAGACTAAACATGCTGCACACAGACATGATGGAATTGCATTTTTCTGTGTGTGTGATGGTTCTTGAGGCTGCCGGATATACAGATTCACCACAGAGTTCACTTTCATTTCACCAAGTTCTCTTTCCAAAATTAACGGATCATTGCCTCTGGGAAGTGCACGCTGTTGAAATGCTTCTTCCTACACGGCACTTATCATGAAACATCCTTTCAAAAAACTAACCTGAGGAGGGTTGATGATGGCCGAGAAGTTCTTCACACCGAACATGCCCAGGTTTGACACAGTGATGGTACCACCCTGCAAGAACACAAGACAAGAAGCATTCTGAGCTCAGCTTTGGATGACCCACTCTCTGATCAATATTGTCACGCTCATCGTGAGCTAGTAAATATGGCATAGAGAGTGCAACAAGGAAATCTTCTCCCGCACATTTTTCATGGAGTTAAATATGAGGCCAGTACATTTCACGGCAAGAGCATGGCAATATGCTATGCACAACGTCGTTGACTGAGAACTAAAACATTAAAAGTGACACTGTGACTCACAACTGTAGAACTTAAGTCTGCACCGTCGCCCCTCCCCTTTCACACCCTTCACAATGCCACACTCAGTCCCCAAGCTTTCCACTCCTTCCACTATGTACCTAAAGCTGCAAACCGAACTGCCCCCTGTCACCCCTGAACAAGGAACCGAGCCGGAAACAAAACGTCGTGGCTTTTTAAAAGAAGAAGTTTTGGCTCGAGGAAATGTCCCACAGTTTACTAGTTTTGTTACCTGACACTGCTGCACGTAGCTTGAGTAGTTCATAGCAGACAACTAGTTAAGCTTTTGTGTGTAAAAAAATATATAACAAGAAAACATTACCTATAATCTGTATAACATTAGTAAACGTTACATCAAACAGGAACATTATGAAGAATGTTTTTTACAATTTGATAACTTCATCATTCCCTATCTCCTTACTGTAAAAGGTAAAAACACGTGTCACTAGGCTCACCTGGAACTCGTGAGGCTGCAAAGTCTTTTCCCGTGCCTTGGCAGCCAATGTTTTGGTTTCTTGGCTGATTTGTGCAAGCCCCTGAAACATGAGTTCCCACCAAAGGACACTCTGAGATAGTGGCCACAGGGCACAGTTACCTCAGAGTCAAGACCCCACCATTACTTCTGCAGAGAAGCAGCAGCTAACTCAGCCCTTCATGGGCGCTAAAAAGTATTGGAACACCAAACAAAAATGTATGAGACCAACGGTAACAGAAGCAAGTCAAAGCTTCACCTGCACTAACACCTACACCTGAGCACAATCATCTTCGGGCTAAGGACATTGTTAAGCCCACCAACCCCCTGTATAAAACCTTTCCCATCATATGCAGGAATTTCAAGCTATGCAAGCACATAAAGCAAGGCAGTGCACTGTCTTGAGTTAAACTGGAGTGCCCATTAATCTATGTTGCTTAGATTGTCAAGCATTATTTCTGCACTAATGCACACCGATGTTGACAAGAAGATAAGCTGTCTATGGCACAAAATATTTAAGTTAAGCATACACAAATTGTATACTCGTGCAATAAAAATGTTTCTTTACAACTCCTCGACAGATGTCACAGATAAAGACTAGGAAAATTAATCACTTCTCGGGACATAATAAAATGGAAAGCACATAAGACTGCACACTAAAAAAACATCTCCCACCTTCTTCTCAGCTCCAAAAACAATCGGTGTGATGAGGCCTTCTGGTGTGCTCACTGCCATGCTGACATCAACAGACTTGTACCTGCACATGGAGCCAGAAGCTTTTTTAAGTACAAAAAAAAATGTTTAAAAGGATTATATCATCATCACCTAATGACATTATCTCTGATTTTATTTGAAGGCTGAAATTTACTCTTACATTCAGGCAAAATACGAGCATCATAATGAGCTAAATAGGACCACTGTCCTCAGAGGATCAGATTATATGCCCGATGACACAGGAAAGACAGCAGTGACAAGATAGTGACCATAGGGAGTTGGGTCATCATGCCAAGAGCAATTTGAACGAGTAGGAAGCAATCCAGCAAACAAGCCAAAACTGGTGCTGTATTGTCATTCTTTACCAACACAACGCATGCCTTTGCAACGCAATTCTGATGAAATCAGTAGACTCAAGCTCCTTTTGCGCTTAGCTTTGTCCACCCCCACCCCCTGCTGCCCTTTCAGATTTCAGTTTGCCGCCAGTTCCGCACAACTGTCTAACACAGTTTCAATGGGGGCCTCAACAATCAAAATTACATATAAAACTTGCCCAATGAGACATATGCAGACAAATCTGTGCGCTCTTTGCTTTTTTATTTTATAAGTGGCATTCGAGACCTCCTTTAAAGAAGGCGAAAACTTTATTTGACAGTGATATGAGAGGCCTTACGCACGAAGCCTTTATCTCATAGCCGCGGTGACTCGGTGGTTATGGCGCTCGGCTGCTGACCCTGAAAGATGTGGGTTCGATCCTGGCCGCGGCAGTCAAATTTCGATAGAGGCCCGTGTACTGTGCGATGTCAGTGCACGTTAAGAACCCCAGGTGGTCTAAATTTCCAGAGACCTTTCTACGGCGTCCCTCATAGCCTGAGTCGCTTTGGGACATTAAACCCGCACCTAAACCATAGCTTGTACTGCCATCTTGGACTCAGCAGCAAAGTGCCACAACCACTGGACCACCACAGCGGGCCACATCTGCATAAATGCACAAAAGCAAAAAAAAAAAAAAATCACAGCCAGTATATTGCTTGTAGCTACTTAAACTCACTCCCTGATGAAGGTGTCCTGCCAGGATGAGTTGGCAGCCGGTATTTTCTTCGATGCCAGTGCAGTTGCCTTGATCACAAAGTCATTTACTGAGATCTTGACGCCGTCCTTATCCACCATCTTGTTGAACTCTGCACGCAGCCTGGGCAGAGACGAGCCAAAGCATGCACCTTGCACAAAATTTTTTCCCAACAGTAGTTGCAAAAACCACAGATGAAACTACTAATAGTAGACTTACAACACAATAGAATGATTATTTATGGACATATCATATTTACTTGTGTAATTTGCGCACACCCAACATTTCACCCACATTTTAGAAACCAAACTTCTATGCACATATTTTGCGAGTAAAAGTGTGAGAAAAAGAGTGTTTTGACCATAGCACCATTCCTGTAGCCCCTTCACCTTAATAAGCCAGAAAGTTAGATTATACAAGAATGGCACTAACATAAAAGCCTATCAGGCTAAGGTTCCATCATGCAAGCCTCCAGACCACGAAGGATGTCAAGTAAACTGCACAGCAGACCTGTGCGTGGCCATGCGTAATTAGGCTGCATGGTTCAACTGCATGTTGCATATATCAACACAGCCAAACAGTGGATGTAAACTTCAGCTCACAGAATAAAAAAGGGGTGAAAGGAGTTGCAGAGCATACAAAAACCGAGTTTCAAGGAGCGTACTTACTTGAGGACGGCATCCATCTTGATGTCGACGCTTAAGTAGTAATGTGGTATTGTCTGCTTTGACTGAAGCAACCGCTTTGCAATGGTCTGAAATGACAGAGAACAACATGGAATCCTAAATTAAAGCCATATTATAGATCCTTTATGCACACACCATTGATGCTTGAAAGATAAACTAACTGATTAACAGTCAGCAAGACGAAAATGAATTGCTATTAAAAAAAGAACCAGACTGCTACAGCGTTGTAAATTGGCTGCAGTTTCAGGCTAAATACAGCACAAGCCAGACATTTAAACGAGAGAGGAAATTAAAAAATAACGAAATTTTTTTTTTTTCAGCTCTCCACTATGTAGAGTCAGTTGCAGGCATAAGTCTTCCGTTTAGCCATCACAAGACATTCTCTACCTATTTCACAGCACCATTGCCTTCTGTTTAAAAGGTCTTTACAATTCAATTTAACCTGAACTTACACTTCTGGCAATCTAAAATAAAGAAAAAAAAACAATAACATGGCCACAACAGTTAATGAAAAAAACACCACAGGCAGTCTTGCACCCTCCTTTCTGCTTTGCTGAAGTCTTTGTGCTGCATACATACCGTACTTACTCAAGAACACACTTTTTTTTCCAGAAAAGGTGACATCAATTTGTGAAGAGGGTTCAGTACCCGAGAAAAAAAAACAGTTTCAACACGTTTTTTTTTTTTTTTGGCAAATGTTGAAATTTTACATACAACATACGCTTGCCCACCTGCCAACTCGCCTCACCCATGTTCATATTGCTGGCGTTTAACATCGTTCGTTTCAATATAAGTTGTACACTTATGATCTTTTGTATATATTCTGGGACCAATATACTTCTTTCTCACCAAAAAAAAAAATACGATACTCCAGAAATACCACAAGCAGTGCTCTAATTTTGTCACGTTGTTTTGAGCAGCAGACATGCACAACTTAAATCTAGAAATAAAAAAAAAACGGTGCCAACTCCCTCAAGATGGAACACATACCTGTCGCATGCTGGTGAGTGATATGTCCTCGTACTTTGTCGCAACCCCTCCTGCAGCAGCTGCAGCCCTTGGCGCAGCCGCAGCAGAGGCCAAGTCTTGCGCGATGATTCTGCCTCCCGGCCCACTGCCTCCAGGTATTTGCTGGAAGAAGCATTTCAATACTGTCGACGTGGTTTCACATACATGGGAAAATAAGAAAGCAAGGTTCCAGTCCACTCTCCAGTTATGAATTGAGACGGCCTAATTTGTGGAGCTGGATCAAGATGGCAAATCTAATCCAGCAAGTCAGTATTACCCTCATAAAAAAATCAAGAAAGTTGCGTTACTGAGTGATGCAGGCCATTTAATCTGTACGGTCCTTAGCTCTGAACAATCGGTGAAATTTATAGAAGCCTTTTTGACTGGGGTATGCTGGGGCAGCATCTCAAGCCTCAACTCCCCATCCCAGCACTTTTCATTTATCAGATGTAGCTTGAATGAAGCCTTATACTAACAATGGAGGAAGAGTTGTACCAGTACTAGTAATCCGTTGAATATACCCCCTCCAATTTAGAAAGCATGCTTCTTAGCCAAATGTTTCGTAATGGAGAAAGCTAGTGTTTACTGAAAAATTTGTGTCTACCCCGTGGCACTGGGAACTGAATCCCACACTTCCTGCGTACATGCTACAACTCTACTCGTAAAAAAGAGGTTCAATGTTTGCATGGTGGTTTTGACTGGACAAAAATCAGAATTAAAAATCTTGCTTTTTCTTGGGGTGCAATTAAAGCTCCTCCCTCGTTTTCGTTTTCCATAGGCGTACACTATCGTTTCCAGGTTGGCCATGTGTGCTCAAAATGTTTTGTTACTGCTAACACCATACTTTTCAGACCGTGTGGCTGCAATTCCTTCCAGTCATGCCAGCAGTGGTCACGTCAACACAGGAATGCTTACAGCCAGGTTGATGCCCTGTTCAGCAGCGAGCCTCCTGGCAAGTGGGCTGGCAAAGAGGCGGCCGCCAGCACCCATGGCAGGAGCAGCTGTCGGCGCAGCAGGCATTGCTGGCGCAGCAGCCGGTGGAGGAGGCGGAGGTGCAGCTGCCGGAGCTGGTGCTGCTGCTGCAGGCGGAGGCACTACCGCTGCTTTTGGCGGGGGTGGTGCTGCCGCACCATCATCCACAAAGTCCTTGAAGGCAGCGACGTCTTCCTCGCTGTACACCAGAATGCACAGGAGCTGCGCAATACAAGTACAGGCCCCACCGATGCTTCACAAATGGACCGAAAAAAACAACAACTGTGCAATCAATTGAAAACAGCAGAGCAGCAAACATCTTGCACGTGTGTTCCAATTCCTATCGTAGGAAATTAAATAAAGAAACGATAAAACAATACAGAAAACAGCCATTTAATCAGAGTTCAGAGCGCATGTGGCTGAGCTTCAGCTGGTATCATGAGTAGTCAGCACAGGTCTAGGCTTTCTGGTCTGAACCGATGCCAGCACTATCATTATGATTACAATTATTTACCAAATGGTTAGTTTTTGAAGCAAGGAGCTAAATTTTTTCAGCAAATATGATACGCTGCTCAAATATAAACTTCTATGCACTCTTGCAAGCTTCCAATTGCTATTTTCCTGCCTTTTTTCTGCCTTCTTGAATGCTGATATTTGTCCGCTAAATGCCACGAGCAGAAAATGCTCGCATTTTGCCATCACTGTTGGTAGCAAAACTATGATCTTGACCATTGTTACAAATCTGCTATGGCAAGAGTGGTTGCAGGGCCTTTAGATGCCAATTCGAGCTGCAATGCACATAGCCTGGTGTGCCCATAAGGAACTACAACACAGCCCTCCGTTATGTACAAGAGACGACACAAGCACGTTAGACCAGAGGGTCTGACAACCAATTAGCTGGGAATGCAATGACCCCACAGATGTAATTAAAAATGACCAACTGGGCCTGTTCGTGAACACTGTTTTCAATGCCCCCATGTGAATTCTCCCTTACCACCTCCTCTAAAATGCACGCTAACTACAGCTCAACAGATACATCTATTGTTACATGTGATTATCTGGTTTTAAAAAAATGTATCATCCTTTCATAATCCCATAATGATGTCTAAACACCTAATATAAAGCAGATACTGCTCACATAGGAACTTATCTAGGCCTGCTCTCAGGTGGTCAGCATGACATTCCTTGTCATGCAGTATAGCAAACCTTTTTTCAGTCACAGAGTTGTACAGATCCTCAGCAAACATGCTGAACACAAATTTATGCCCATCCACCATGAATTACTGTCCAGCAAGAGGAAAGTATTAAAATTTTTAGATTTTTATGAGGAACTTGTCTAGACTGCACAGGAAAAAGAAATCCCATCATTTTTGATGATTTGCAATTTCTGTTAGGTCCTCATATGTCCGCATTGTGACTGTACACCGATTTCAGGTTCTCAATTACATATGTTTTACTCATTTCTGCCTGAAGGAGGCATTATGCAAACAATTCAGTTAACGTGTTGATACATGCAAGCAGACGACACAACATGCTCCTTTGAGCCACACAGATAATTATGCGAAGAGAAAAAGCATCCATCTTAAGCGCACTTTTCTGCATTCTGTCGTATGCTTGGCATGAAAAGGTTTTAAGCGGTTTGTCACAAAGGTTCAAAATGTGCTCTCCAGCCATTTGAGGCACATTATATCGTAGCAGTAACTATAACCAATGCAGAACAATGTGCATCGAATGAAACGCGAACAGAATAGGACAGCTAAAAATCATATAGCAGAATGACAAAATATGGAGGGGACACTTAAGCTCCGCCTTAAGGGTATGATGCGATAGCTTTATTGAGGTTAATGCCCATATATGCAGAATTGGTCATTCTCGCCTTTACATTCGTATAGATCCCTGCGAGTCCTCATACCACTCCT
Organism: Amblyomma americanum; assembly: GCA_030143305.2. NCBI lineage: Eukaryota > Metazoa > Arthropoda > Arachnida > Ixodida > Ixodidae > Amblyomma > Amblyomma americanum. The sequence continues at coordinate 277,870 of JARKHS020003995.1, forward strand.
GGTGCAGTGGTGCAGCGGTTAAGCGATGCATCACTTCCCTGCAATGGCAGGTGCTGCCACCGATGGAGCTTGCACAATCTAGGTTGCTCTTCCCCGGCAGCCTCTTGCAACCAATCATTAATTTAACTGCCACCTGCCACGGTGTGCAGTTTGCTCACAATCTGGTGGGCAGGTTGCGACGATGGCACGAGGTTACATGACCAAGGTGGCCCACCTGCCCCCTAGGTTGCTTCTCTGGGGACTTTTGGTGGATTTTTCATGTTTTTTTTCCCTCACGATCAATGACGCCGACGCCAACGCCGACGCTGGATTTTCTGCGACACAAGCTCTTCAACGGCATTGCGTTAATATCGAATTTGAGGGATACTGATTACTAGCACATTTCATTTTCAGTTTGGTTAAGCGAAGACCGCTGTGCTGAAGTGCGCGTTAATGGAGCCTTCCTATATTTCCTTTACAGCACCTGATATATTCTGTTTGGACGTTGGCATTTCAGTGCTCGTGTTTGTGTCTCATTTGATGCTGATGGCTCACATGTGGTGGCACCGTTACTGAAGAAGGGGTTACAGGACTAGCATGCAGCTTTAACAGTGGGAAAAAGGCCGTATAAATCACCAGCGCCCCTCTGATTCTATGACCTCGTCCCAACCGCACGGGCAAGCATCTGACTCAGCAGAGTACCAACCTTCCCAAGCGGCACATCCTTGGTGCCAGCAGGGATGAGGATCTTGGCTAAGTAGCCCTCCTCGGGTGTCTCGAAGCCCATGGTGGCCTTGTCTGTCTCAATTTCACAGAGCAGGTCCCCCTCGCCTAGCCTATCGCCTTCCTTCTTCTCCCAGCTCACAATGGTGCCCATCTCCATGGTAGGTGACAGTGCTGGTAGTTGTACCCGCAGGTGCTTGGGCAGATCTATGCAGAGACACAACGCCAACACACTGTACTAGATAGAAACTGCAGAACACTGCTTGCTTCCACTACTAATTAGAAACTGACAGCTACAGAGTCAGGTGATGAAGGTCAAGAATAAAGATAAGAACAACTGCCACCTCATGATCCATTGCACAGCCCCTTTTACATCAGCTGAGTGCTGGAAGACGTCGGTGAATTTCAACCTTCAAGCCTGTAAAAAATGTTGCTGCATGCGTGTCTGCATGCATACACACATACTCTGTGCACTTATGTGGTCACAAACTGCCAAAGCACCACAAGCAAAACTACTCCTCAGCTTTATATTAACTTTCTGCAGAAAAAAACGGAGGGATGAGGGACCAATTTGTCATATATACTGAGCACCCATGACCATCGACATTGACCAAATTCTCACATTGACTGAAAACCTGACCTTACATGCAGCATAGCAACCAAGTTACACCGAATCTATGAACAAGCGGCGCGGTCTGTCGGTGTTGAAAACACGCATATTTGACAAGACAGAGAACTGGACTCAGCAACCATGTGGTTAAAGCCTGGTCATGCTACTCGTTCTTTACCTGCACTATACATCCGTCGTGCCTGGCCATCCTTGAAATGATGCCTCGGCTTTAGAAGGTTGCTGGAGCTCTGTGCGATCAGCCTGCGATCGAAGACAGAAGTGCAAGGAACAGTGTTAGGGACACTGCGGCATGCAGATTCACACAGAATTCCGGGCAAAAGGGAAAATGCCCCAAAAACTGCTGCTAAAGGTGACACAGTGGTCATCGGAATGGTAGCACATACAGCATGATCGTCAACTGCCTCACCAAACTTGGCTCGAGCATCGGCGCCAAGAGCATCAATCCGAGCGTACGGGCGGGTCACGAAACTACCGCGCAGACACGCTGCCTTGCAGCGAAAACCGCTACAGACACCGCGTGATCAATCTGCCGTGGACTCAAATGAGAATCTTTGCCGAATAGGCGATTCGGCGGAACCCGCGAAGGCTGCGATGGTGTGACCTTTTTCGACGCATTTTTCCTCTCACCGGTTGCTGGGATTTACGTCCCTCCTCTCCAGGCACAGCACGCTGGCGGTTCGGACGAAGCGTTTGCAGCAGCGACTCGGGGCACGGCCCAGTTCGTTCCTCACGACCAACACAGTCCGCAGCATTGCGCTGTTTCACTCGCACGACGGCGTTACTCCGCTCGTCTCCGACGCCCGCACCGAACTCCGAGTGCGACGGTAGAGGACACGGCCGCAGTGGCTAGCTCGTCAGCCGACGACGGAATCATTTCCCGACGGGGAAAACAGATGGCACAAGCAGCGCGGTAAAATCCAGCTATCATCATTACAAAGTTTAGTAAAATTTCAGGAGTGTAAACTTAAAAAACAACCTTAAAAACCTAAATTACGTTGTTTTAAATCTAATTATAACAATTTTATTTTATTTTGTAAGAAAATACACATTTGTTCCGTATTGTACTTTCACTTCTTACAGTGTCACGACCGCAGCGCTTTTGCATGGCGAGAAACGGAACCTGTCTAAGCGGCAAAATTTAAAATTTTCTTCTTTGCTTTTTTTTTCTTCTCTGCCCTCCAACGAACCGACATGCGGCCCTTCAGTGACGGCTGGTGTTAAAAAACAAACAAAAAACAATGGATGCTGGCAGCAATGAACGAGGAAACAGGCTCCATTTTCTTGTTCAAAATGCGAAAAGGTTTTTTTCCATTACTGGCAACGTTTTGACACAATGGAAAAACAGGCAAAAGCAGGGGCATGTACATTACACTAACATGCAGATATTTCATTAGAACAACCACTTAATGTGAGGCTGCTACATACTGAAGAGCCAAAGAAAGTGAGAAGACCGTTTATGTGCATGGAATTCACTGTGTTCCTCAAGCTTTATCAGCTGAAAGGCAATCAGTAACTGGTGAACTGCACATGTCCTACCTTCTGGTAGACAGTCAACCAGCTGACAAAACTGAGGAGGACGAGAAGCACATTAAAAATTAGGTCGCCGTATTACAGATATTGGAGGCCATGTAGAAAAGCGCAGTGTCTTCGTGCCCCCATATGTGTGAGGCCTGCAGTTAGTAGAACGAAGTGCTGCGGAAAATTGTCATTAGACGCAGGCAGTCATAACTGTGCATAATCACTGCCTGGCATAATGCACAGAGCTACATTATACACCCAACACAGCACATTTATAGGCAAACAAGAAAATGAGGGCGCAGAAGAGGCTGTATCCTTCTTGCATGCATGCAGTCCGCAGTGCTGGAGAAGGCATGGGTCACTGTTCTCAAGTGCACAGCTCATTGCAGTCAGTCATTTTGAAAAAAAAAATAATTATAAGGCCGTCGCTGTGGCTCAGTTGTTACGATGCTCGGCTGCGGATGCAAAAGACGCAAGTTCCCGGTCACGGCGGTTGTATTTCAATGGAGGTGAAATGCTAGTGGCCCGTGTACTGTGCAATGTCAGTACACATTAAAGAGCCTCAGGTGATCAAAATTATCCAGAGCCCTCCACTATGGCCTCCCTCATAGCCCGAGTTACTTCGGGACGTCAAACCCCATCAACGACAAGCACAAACATTTTGAAAAATAGGAAACTGACAACACAAAGACAGCAAGTCACAACAAATGAGCTTCTCATGATAATTGTTTCGTAAATTACCAATAAAGGGTGCATGGACTCTTCCTCACAAAATTAGTGTATGAATGTATGCTGCAAATCTAGCAATAAAGGTATATTCTATGTAAGCACTTAAGAGGCCAGTCACAGATATGCCCATACCAAGAACATGCCCTTTATTTTTTGCTATCGAGTCATTCATTTTGTAATGAAAAAAAAAGGCACACATTTTAGTTCCTTGCCCTAGTCCCTAACAGTCTGTGTAGTATCAGCATTCAGCACTAATACTCTGCCCTTTGTAGTTAACCTCATTCATTGCTTTGTCCTTTACCGTGAATGTGGGAGCACCTTCTCGTCATAGAGGTGCTCACATGTTTCTGTGCCCTGCCCTCCTATTCTGGCAACTATGTTTCACCCATACCATACCTTGACGACAGAAAGCGAAAAGAGATAAAAAAAGTACCTGGTGAGGTGGGGCCATGAAGTAGACATCTCATGCATGCTTCCCCTCTTCCTAAAAATGCGGGGGAAAGAGAAATTTTGCTTGCGAAGGCATGTCACCCGGATAGGTGAGAGAAACCAACTCAGAGAGGGCATGGCCGAGAGAAGCGTGTTGAAATCGCCTGATTGAGATAGCTATAACTTTGACATTAATGGGTTTCAAAAAATTTTACAGCTGTGAGTTTCAGAGGCAATGCCTGAAAACCGCCGGAGTATAGCAAATTTTAAACCAGAGAGTGGTCTGGGGACATTTAACTCAGGCTACAGACCCATGTGAGCAAACAGGAACCGGAACCAACACCTCAAGAAATGATTACACAGGACTCAAATTTTTATAAACAGTATTTTATAAACAACTAGGCAAACAGAAACGAATGTAAAAAAAAGTTAACAAGGCCTTTTTAGGCTAGGCAACGTTGACATGATGGTGGTAAATATCACAATGAAACACTTGTACCTGTAACAGCACCGTGTGTGGGTGGTAGAAAAAATGTAATATGCACCTGCAAATTACACATTAGGAGGTTTAAGCAAGCAACACTCATATCACTTCACAAGTAATCCCCTAACTGCATAGGAAAATAGTTGGCTGAAACTTCCTGCTTTAAGTGGTTGGCAACAGGTTCAAATAAACAAGAACCTACCCATTAAAGATGCTTGAGGATCATCAATATGTGCATGTAATGATGCAAAATATGCCTGAACTTTTTAAATAATGATAAAAGAATTTTACTGCACCCTCATGCTCAACCTACATTGTGCATCTCTTCAATTTAAGAACAATGCAGTACAAGACTGAATGTGGTGCATGAGACAGAATTAGTTCAGTGTCATGTGCGTGTAAGGATGTAGCAGCTAAAAGAGTTGGAAACCTGAAGCTTGTAGAAGACTCACGAGTATATACTCAAAGCAGCATGCAGAAACTAGAACATAATCACACACACATTCAGCACAGAATTGGCAGCTTTTTGTTTTACCTGAGATTTACTGACTGCGGAAAATCTGGCAAGAAGTGGAAAAGCTGTACTATACATCTGTGAGAAAACCGAAAAACATCACAAGGGCACTCACAAAAAATGTAATTCTCAAAATCCACTGAACATGGCAGCTTGGTCCTAAATGCAGCATAACCGCCACAAAAGTGCCACAATGACAAGTCCCACCGAGCCTTGAAGCAGCGCCGTATCACGTGCTGTTTTTCACTTTGTCTGCAATGAATGAGGCAATGTCGGCTGTGCGGTCAAGCACGAATGCATGTTTGAGCTTGAGACTGCAAAGAGTGAGGTCGGCATTCGGGAAGGCCGCTTGCATATCCCAGTAGAAGCGGATGGGGCACCAGCCATCCTCAGAGCCGTAGTAGAAGGTCAGCCGTTGCAGATGGGTCCCAATGAGTGTGTTGTCTCTCTCCTTCAACTGCACGCAAAGAAACAGTACAGAACAGGCCATAAACTTACTTCACTTGACCCAACCATGGATGAAGTCTTACTGGATGCTTCTCATAGCTACATGCCTCTTTCATTTCCTCTGTTAGTGCCCTATAAGAGTTATAAAATAGAGTTGAAATAACAATTGCATGCAAGAGTGGAGCGAGATGACCGGCAGCACTCTAAGCAATGAAACGTAACACTGAGACTTATTAACCATGAGGAAACCTTTCCTGTCAATCCACTTGCTAAACTCAGGCTCCTACAAAATTTGACGCTCATAACTCATTGTAAAAGCTGTGTCACAGCCACGACTGGCTTTATAGAGAGCAACCTACTCATGTGTAGCTGCACCAGCGTGCCAGATTTGTTTTGCTATCGTTAGTTGTTTTCTCGTTCGCCCAACTGAAACTGTGGCCACTGGTGCTACCTCCAGGCCATAATGATGCTACCTGCTAATGTCCCTATGCACCTGTGTTTACCTGTCTTTGGTTGATTGTGACAGGCTGTGGGTGTATTCTTTAACTGTGCTAATGCTCCAACAGTCAACACGCTTGTCCAAACTACTGGTCAGCCATCGAACTACACAGTCAAACAACTGCACGTGAGATTTTCTGTTGCACTCCACTCTGCAAGTTCTGCACATACATAGCAATGGGAATTTCTCTTTGCAAGCCCCCTGCAAGTTTCACCTGGAACCAATGACTCAATAGCAGCTCTCTGCAACCAAAAAGAACACTATAAATAAGTGAAAATACAGTTGATCCTGCGGATATACTGAACTCAAAGAGGGTCGCAAAATAGTTTGATTTTGTCACGGGCTAGAAGACGACGTAGTGTGCAGCGGCGCGGGAAGAGGCGCTCGCACCAGGCTGTCTGCCATTAAATCATGCCACCATCATCTCCATGTTGTTCTGATTTCACCAGCTTGCAGTCACATAACGATACAGTAGAACCACGCTATAGTGAACTCGGTTACAGTAAAAACTCAGATATGGTATAGTGAAGCTGCGGTCCCATTTCGCCTTCCATTAATGGCTATATATTTTTGTCGGTTAAAGATTTTTTTCAAAGAAACGGCTACAGTAGAGAGTGTCTGGCCGTGGCGATGCACTTCTCGCGGAATGATGACAGCGTAGCCCGCGCGAAGTCTAGGATCGCTAGACAAATAGATACCAAATGCGCTCTTTGAGGTGGCTTCGCCGCCAAGCTAGAGAGTCGCGAAGAAAAGCCAACTTTTCAAAGCCCTTGAGGACATGGGGTAAAACGCCGCACGGAAAATGTAAAGCTGGCTATGAATGTAGAAAGAAGGCGGCGCAGTTCGCTGAGAAAGAAAATCCAGTAAAGCTGGAGTGAGGAGTAGAAAAGGGAAGAAAAGGGCGTGCGTTCGTAGCACAGCAGCGCGAAGCACGGGGAAGCGGTGGCAAGAAGCAGAAGCGTGGCGGAACTGCATAGGCCATTTTGCCACGCTTGACTTTGTCGCACGCGCAACTTAACCACTGCCTCTTAATTGACGCTGAAGCCACAGAAGACAGCGCTGTGATCATAGAAAGCTTTGGATTTCACATGGAATCAAGCTCACTTTATTTTTGTAGCGACGTTGTATTCGTGTAGATGTGCTACTTCCACAAGAAGTAAATGATGTCAAAAACGTGACAGCATGTGATAACTAATAAATAATTACTACATAAAGACACAATAAGAGCAGAATGTAAGATATTTCTAAGTTTTTGTTTTATAAACTGACACTTCGTGCTTAATAAGCAGGCAGAGAGCATAGTCAGAGCCGTGCCATCACCAACAACTGATATGCCTAGCAAAGATTTTTGCTGGTCCGAGCTACTTAACCATAGAGGGGTTCTACTGTTCTGAAAATTCAGTACTAGTATACAAAACATGGTGATAGATAAGCTGATCTGTAATCTGAAAGCAAGAATACAGTGTAGCCATGATAGCAATGCGCTTCTTGTAGCCACATGCTGCCTGCCGGCGTACAGGCAGCGCACCGCTCGCTAGGCGAATTCTGTTTTGCATTGAAGCTGCAGCAGATGGTGCTTTGGAACTAGCCACAGGCTATTATACGTGTCTAACCTGTTACCAGTACGCCATAAATAGGATACTCTGTGATTAAAATTAAGGTATAGTTGGTCTTCGCAATGCCTTCGGCAGTGAAGCACACCAGGCAATTGCCGCCACCAGGCCAGTTGGGATAGCCTTATAATTTTCCGGGTGAATAGTCAAGCTGCTCTGCAATGAAACCTCAAAGATGCCAAGTGTGGAACTTTAGGTTAGTTTGCTGCAGATACTGGAAAATATAGTACTGCTAGAATGACAAGAACGAGAAGACTAACACTCAGCGCAGTGACTGTTCTTTCCTTTGTGTTTCTTGTGGCCGTATTTTTTACAGTGAAGAGACTACCAAGGTTCACATACTTTTTCTGGCAATAGTGCAAAATGGTCTAACACAAGCTCACACAGAATTTTTACTTCTCTTCTTGAGCTCTACACCAGCCTTAGTGACCTCTGTGGATGATGCTGTGTTGGGGATAAGTTGCGACGACATGTACCAGGACAGATGGGCTCTACAAAGTGATTTTTCTCAGAATATGTGCTGACCCAGGAGATGTGGGAATGAGCAGGTCACCCTCTATAAACTCGGTCGTGGTCCCAGTAGACAAGATACTAACAACACTACTATCTAGAAAGGCAGAATGTTAAGGAATGAACTACTATTTAGAAAGGCAGTGTGTACGGTGAACAGCGCACAGCTGCACTACCTGTTGCATGCCTGCTTGCGACTCAGATCATGTCTGAGTCATGTCAGATTTGTATGTACAGGTGCGGCCAAAGTACAAGCTTCAGCATTTGAAATTTTATCATGTGCTCCAAAGAGAAGATTTGATGATTCCTTGGGTTCATGCGCGAGTGCACCAGTAACAACACGTGCTAACATACAGGGTCGTGAAGACGTTAGCGACGAGCAACGGTCCGGGCACCCGTCGACGATGGTTACGGACGGTAATGTTGATTGTGTCCTCCTGAACATCTTCAAGGCCGTTCGTAGATCCTTTGTGCCATTGGAACACTTGTCATCGGGACATTGCATCATTCCCGCAAGCTGTCTTGATCATCTCGAATGTCTCGATAGATGACTTACTGTGTTTAACGCAAAGCTTCAACACGCAGCGCTGTTCCAACGTTAGCTCCATGGTTTCCTCAACGCAGCGACGAAACAGGGCTACACGCTCAAACACGTTCACTCGCTTCGCCTGTTCGAAGCCAACTGAGCTCAACGCATTGTGAAGCTGAAGGTTGCCCCTCCTTCCTCCAAAACCGTTTTTCCAATCTAGCATGCAGCCGCCGCGGTGGCTGAGTGGTTATGGCGCTCGGCTGCTGGCCCGAAAGACGCGGGTTCGATCCCGGCCGCGGCGGTCGAATTTCGATGGAGGCGAAATTCTAGAGGCCCGTGTGCTGTGCAATGTCAGTGCACGTTAAAGAACCCGTGGTGGTCGAAATTTCCAGAGCCCTTCACTACGGCGTCTCTCATAGCCTGAGTCGCTTTGGGACGTTAAACCCTTATAAACCATAAACCAAACCAAACCAATCTAGCATGCGCCGCGCCCTGACTTGTCTCATTACTTTCAGGACAGACCCTGTATGTATAAACTACTTCCTAAAATTTTCGTTAGGTAAGGCGTGACAAGAGACTGATCGCTGAACCGTGCTCTGTAATATTACAGCCGGGGCTGTACACACATGGACATTCAGACTACTGAATGAACTTGTGGTCAATCAGGCCTAGACAGACATTGATGCAGTTGGCATCGGTTGAAATGACATCAGCTCAGGCTTACTTGAGCTCATTCGGACTCATACCTACATAGTAGCTTCATGTGTATTCGTACTCGCATCAGGCTTAGACTTCCCCAAACTCAGACTAAATATAGCCCTCAAGACTTCAATTTACATGAACCTGGACATACTTGGCCGTAAGCTCTCACTTGCATGACGTCAGACTTATCCAAAATTCTGGGTATGCTATAGTGCAGTGCAGTGCAGTAGTATTTCAGGCTATATACCGTAAAAACCGGACTATAGGTCGGACCGGAATATAGGTCGACCCCCTAACTAACCAATTCTAAAAATGAGAAAGATCTTTTTTCAATGGGAAAAGTACCGAAAGACATCCTTACTTTGAAACAAATGCGACTCGAGAGATTGGACAATGGTGACAGTATTTAATTTCATTTAAATGCTGCTTGTATGTACACCCGGCAAATTTTTTAACAATATCGCGCACCAATCGGCCCGCGTGTTTGTTTCTGGCACAGGCAAGTACGGCGCCGTAGAGCAAAGCCCTCCTCTTCATGAATCGCCGCAACCAGGATGGCGAGCCTTTGAATTGCGCCCTCGTGAGTCTAGAGGCACGCGCGATCTCTGCCGCTTTCACGCGGATGCATTCGGCAGTCACAGGCAGCGATCTTGCTCGCAGCGCAACGTTTCCTTCCTATTCTCGATACACTACGGTCTGCCCACGAAATGTTTTCTTCTGGTTGCTGCAAGTTGTAATACGCAGCTTCTGCCTCCGCCAGTACTGAATGCTCTTTTCGGATACTCCAAATTCGCGCTGTACCGCCAGGTTCCCGTGAGCTTCCTCGTACTCAATCGTGTTTTTCTTGAAAGCGACGGTAAATTGCTGTTAGCTTCCGCTTTGCATCTACTAAAACGCAAAATGGCAGCACTGCTGCTGATGGCGATGGTGATGGAGGCTGTTGACTTCAGCCACCCATCGTTGCAAGACTTCCGTATTTTTTCCGCCAATGACCGGTATATAAGACGGGGGTCGACTTTTCACCATGGTGTTTTGAAAAAAAAATCGACCTATATTCCGGTTTTTACGGTAATATACAACTAGAGCACTTCACTAAGCATTCTGAATTTGTTTGGTCCTCAAACATATTTAGCTGCAAGCCATAGACATATGTGTCATTTACAAAATTGCTTTCATTTGTCATGCACAAAAATGTCAGTGCAATGATGATATGTTAGGATAACAGCTGAAAGCGTGACATAAATTAGAATTAAAACAGTTGTGCCCTTGACACTCGCTTTCTAGAAGTAGTTTTAAAGCTTACCTTGACATGAAAGTGCACTGGTGTTAACAAAAAAAAACCTGAATTCATAAATTCTTGATAAATGACTGAGCATATTTTCGTTTAGACGATGCAGAACTGTTCAGAGATTACCAAATTCGTGTACTTGCCACAAATACTCTTGTTCAGGCTATGGAGCAACTTTCAGTGAATTTCAACGCAAAAATATTTCGTGACATGTCTTCACGAACATGAAAGCTCTCCTCTGTTTACATAAACTGTATACAAGACTGCAGTCATTCACATAAAATATCAATTTTCAAGAAACAATAGTAGCTAACCTGATTTTACATAATGTGTCAGGGGCATTACCACAGAGAAAAATAGAGGTGATACAAAAACACTCAAGGCACTCTTTATTCGACCCTCCAAGTAATCATCAATTATCACAAAACAGTAGAGGACAGATTGAGCAAAATGTGCCAACTACATTTGAACGTTTTTCCACAAGCACCATGCTACAAAGCAACCTCTAGCAAAGCTAAGGCTTGTAGTGAGCAGCAGTGGTCAGTGTTTGTATTGTCTCGTCTTCTTTTTCTTTTCTTCATCTTTTGTCTTTTATGCTGTGTGAACAAGAACATGCTTGTCAGTGCTCTGTTGCATCTGTGGTAGCTAAGTGGTTATAGTGTTTGGCTGATCAGCATAAGCTCACAGGATCAAATGCCAGGCACACTGGCTGCGTTTCAAATGAGTCAAAATGCAGAAGACGCCCATGTGTTGTGCAACGTCACTGCGTGTTAAAGAACCCCAGGTGGTTGAAATTAATCCATACTCCTCTACTAGGATGCCTCTTTCTCTTTTCCTTCCTTCTTTAATTCAGTCGTTCGTGCCTTCCCTCACAGCACAGAAGAGCTGTCCACCGAGGGTGACGCAGTTAAAGTGCCTTTCTTTTCCTCCCAACCAATCTTCACGCGCAAGTGTCCCAGTTTTGTCGCCAAGTATACATATGCCGCTATCAGCTTTGAATGAGACCAAAAGATCAGTGACGCTCACCACACAAATTTCTTCATGGGCCATGTCAGTCATAAGCTGGAAGACGGTGGGCATGAACACCATGCGTGTGGCCTTAGCGGAGCGCTCCTGTATGGCTGGAGGCAAGCGGCGACAGTACAAGGACACCAGTGCCGCTTTGAAACTGTCTGGAAGCAGCAGCAGGAGGAAAACTAGGAGTCGGGTGACCAGCTTCAGCAAGTATGAGTCCCACACCAGCCTCCAAGCGTTGGGAGCCTCGTCAAGCCGCTCGAAAACCGGGAACAGCATGAAAGAACGTTTCACCTGAGTGAAAAAGGGGGCAGGCAAAGATGTGGTGAAGACTGTCTTGATGGTCACAACAAAACGCTAAGCACGATTTTAATTGAGTGGAGAAACCAAGCTTTCAGCTGCCGTCTTCTTAAATCAAGACAGTTGAAAAGCCATTTTGCCACTCATAGGACAAATAGATTTCCGCTCTGGTGTTCTTATTAGACCGCCTTCTTTTAAAACGTGGTCTCAGTTTCAGCTGCTATGAGTATGGCACTCAACGTTGTTTTAGAATAGACTGAGTAGCATTTGCACAATAGTAACAAGATTACCAACAGCAGACACATATAGTACTTCAATTACCTTGGCCTGTTCAGTTCATCTAACTGCCAATAACACGCCTCTTTGAAGTACCACAGAAGACAGGTGACTTTGGAGAGTTGAGGTAAGCTCGAAAAGAGCTATGCCGTGAAAAGTTGACGTTCGTCAATGCTTGGTTTGCATGCAAAAGGTGCCTTAGTTCCGATAACTACAGTTGAAAGAACACTGTCACTATGACTCATTAGGAGACAAAACAGTGAGGTATTACAACCAGCGGCATATGCTGTGCAAACTCAAAAGTGTAGTTGTACACAACTATTTTGCACTAGAGATACGATGTGGGATTCTGGGTTTTGGTTGATGTCACAAGGATTTGAACACTGTTCAAGGCTCCAACATTCCTCTCAATGATCATTCAAGCAGTATAACTACTGCTCTGCTAAACTGCATTAAGATAAGCTCAGAGAAAGTGGACGTGACAAAATGCCTGAACAGGCATCCATTGAGGGCAACGCTCATCATGCCTGTAAGACTAGAAATACTAAACATTCTCACTACTTCAATCATAGAATCTGGTACACCACAGCAGAGGTTTGATCACATGCATCGGTCATTCACGAATCACATGGCAAGGCCATGAAGTTCAGAAGACACCAGCAACTCACATTAAGCCCTTTGAGCTCCTTGAGTATCTGCAGCACCATGTAGGCACCAATCGAGTGGCCTGCCAGGTAGACAGTACGGTTGCTGTTCACATGGTTCTTGATAAACTCCACCTTGTGCCTCACCTGTCCTTGAAGTCCATAAAGGTGCCAATGCTCTGCATATTACACGAGAAAGAGAGAGAACAAGTGACTCTTCTTGATTCCGGTCACAAAAGTTGTGTTGGAAAAGAACACGTGGATTAACACCAGTTTCATCTCACAGCTCTCTAATGCAAGGCAAAAACATAACACATACACCACTCAGTTCTCATGCTGAGCAGAAGCGGACTCTGTAGCCTTGACTGATTTTATTCAGCTCAGAAGTGCATGAAACTACTTACAGAATGGTCCTGTTTGCCACTGTGTATCCCGACAGTGTCATAAGTGAACACTGCATCACATGCACAGGGATGCAAGCCTAGCAGCCATGGGTGGGGTGCCCAACGTAATGTCTTTACATGCAATAAAAAGCAAACAAATGAGGCACTCTCCATTGGCACTCGGCGAGTGTACCAGGGTATTGTCTGCTACTACAAGTACCAAATCTCATGACCAGCACAAGACTATTTGAGATGCCCGGCCAAATTTGTGCGTATCAACATGTGGTGGTTTTGTTGTGGTATGCTGCTGTGAGTTGCCAGCGTCACCACACTTCCCATAGAAGGGTGGCAACATGCTGTCACCGGAGTACCCATGCTCGACATGTTAGCTGGCTCGAGAGGATTTGTGAACCGAGCATGTTAAGGAACCTGCAAGGTTTCAATACCAGATTCTAGCTTTTAATTGAATTCAAATGTTTATGAATAAATCACATTTTCATAATTATGTCATTAATGTTGATGTCAGCGACAAAAATAATGCAAAAAAACCCAGTATGGCTACTCACACACAAAACCAGAAAAAATGCTGCATCCAGAGATTTTTGTGGAATCATGAAATCACAAAAACTACGTCCTAGTTATCACTCAACTATAACCATGAGTGCTCCCATGGCCAGGTGACAGACTTTCACCTAATTTCTGAACTCGGGGGTTCTCAAACTGGGTTCCACAGAACCCCCAGAGTGCTTCTTCAGTTTCTGTAGCACCTACATCCATGCACTGCCCTTCCCTCACAACCTTTTCTTTATACACTTTATTTTGGGACTAATCATACTATTTGCTTATAGCAGACTGTTTCATTCTGCAGAAAGTCATTAAAATTGACAGGCCGTGCATCTGCATACTCTTTCTTTCATTCATGTCAGGCAGGAAGGGACAGAAGCCAATACATGTAGGGCTCTTCAGTAACAGTGCAAAACTGTTAGGGCTCGACAAGGCTAAAACACTGAGAATCTGAGCTCTAAGCAAAATATTGTCTAGTAAAGATTGTCCATGGGCTAGCTTTGTTTCACATGAATGCACACTGAAACAGTGCAAAGATGGGATACAATGGGACACAGAGACAGGTACCCCTATTTTATTCAAGGGCACTTTGAAAGAATTAATGAATTTTTGCATGCAGGCATGCAATGCTCATAAGCAACACTAACGTTTCTATAATGCTTGAATTCTGATGCAACCTGTCATGCCCTTGAAGAGCCACTGTAATCTGTAAGTCTATTTTAAATACATTTATTAGGATCTTTGAGCGTGGGCACCATATTTCAAGCTCCAGCTGTTGCACTACAGACATGACAAGATTACACAAAAAGCACACATACAAGACAGGACATGGGACTAGCGCAATCTTGTCTTGTTTTGCACGGGTATGCTTTTCACTTTTCGTGCAACTTTTCCATGTCTAAAGAATTTACCAACTACGTCGACATCATGTTTTACTCAGGTTTTATACACTGTGGGCAAGTGGCGTTTCGAAACGTAACGCTAAATACAACTAAGATCATGAAGAAAAGTGCAGTACAAAATTTCCTCGAAAAAAGTGTTCTCTGCATTTTGAGGTCTGCCATAAATAAAAAGCATGGTGAAGGCCAGCATATGCATCTCTCCAGGTATGCAAAATATTCTGCACAAGCAGGAAAATAGTTCCATGTAAATGCACAAGGAATATGACATGCAAATCTTGACCACCACCCTTCTTAGCCACGTTATAAAACCAGCGCTCACAGACTCACTTTGAGCATGCTCGTATAAACTTTGAAAAGAAAATCCTATCTGCAAGGACTTCTGTTAATACATTCAACTGCCTTCACTGCAGCGGCTTAACGTACAAGTACCACCTCATTAACAAGCTAGATGCTATGCTACGACATGGAATAACTGGAGAATTACCTTTTGGCGAGGGTGCACTACACTTAGTCCAAACTTCATCATGCCCCGCATGCGAGAGTCCGCAGACGTGAACTCTGCCGTCAAACTCGTCATAAATTTCTACGAGGAAGTCTTCATAGTATTCAATGATTCCTGGGTTTCCTGCAAACATCAGACAGGTTACAGAAGGGAAAAGTAAACCAAGTCTCAAATTTTCACTGGCTAAAGGAATCAACGGGCATTCATACTTTCAAGTTTTATAACACCAGATATCAAATAATTCGGTCTTGTTTCAATCGCAGGTTTTGTCCATGCTGGATCATTAGTGAACCCACTTAATGCAATCACCGTACACGAAAGTGACTGACCTAGAGGTTTCGCACAACTGTGTAAGGTTTCTAGTGGATAAGCACCAATTCAGGGATCCACTATGCTTCGCATGTAACGTGCGTGAGGGCTTCGGCGATATAATTTTGGTATAAAGCAAGGCGCCACGTCTGCATCGCGGTTCGTAGTGCCTCGGCCTGGTTAACGTTCCGAGACCTTGGAGGGGAGAGCGCTACCGACGACGAAGGCCTTATCGGCGTTTCTCGAGGAAACGAGAGCATTGCGAGTGGTGCGAGTGATATCTGCTTGCGTGTCATTCTGTAGTGTGCACAACTGAGAAGCCAAGCATGACCATCAGGGTATTAAAAAGAAACGAAACTCAGCAGATACTAACCTGGTATCAATACGAAGAGCGGCTCTTGGCTGTCGGGGCCAAGGTCAGTGTCTCCCACTTCAACAACTTTTGTCGGAACGCTATTAACAGTGACATAGCTGTAGCGTACCTTTGAAGCCGATTTAGTTTCCATTGATTTGCGGCTGGCGTAATAAATATGCGAGCACTCCTGGAGGGAACCTCTGGTTCTAGCGTTTGAATGCACCACGCGCGCGAGGTGTGCCACGGTCTCCCGAGCTCACCATAGCAACTAAAAGAAGCCGGATGACTGACATGGCTCGTCTTGGCTGTTTCCTCCCGCTGTCTTGTGTATCCAAATCACGATCCGGATGTTACGAGCGATTCTTGTTTCAGTTCCAAGAAACAGAATAATATAGGTTTCGAAACGTTACTATACCAATAAACGACGTACTGTAGCGAGCGACGTTGTGCCACGCTTCAAATATTTTGAAATTATCCTTCTTTTCAACCAGGTGAAGTCTGTCGTCGTCGTCGTGGTCATCCGAAGCCTCCATTCATGCTCAGGTGTTTTCCATCGTGTACTTACACACAAACGCACATGCACAGATGTCAAAAACTGCACTAAACAGCCCAGCGCTCGAGAAATATGGCGCTACGGGAAGCGCTTAATGTGAGACAAATATGTGCATTCATTCACTGTAGCTCTCAGGCAAGTGGGTCCGTCGCTCCCGAGCAGGTTATGAGTATCGCGAAGACCTCCGCCTCATCGCACACCCAGACAGACATCAAGCCCGACGGCAACGCTCAATTGATTCGGAGGCGTTGCGACCTCCTAGACGGGCCTAAGTACGTGCTGCGCGAAGGCGCAGCCCCGCTGTGGTCTGCAGCCCCGCTGCTATGACGCGGGGAAGGAACGTACAATCGGCCACACACTTGTTTAGAGCGCTCGAACGGCGCACCGGGGACTGCAGCAGTTGTGTCACCAATTGCGAGATGCACATTCCCATGGATTGAGCTCTTTTTGTCTTTAAAAGCAGCATCGAGCCCACCAGGCAGCGGCGATTGTAATAAATGCGCAAGAGAGCGTGGCGTCCGAGCGCTCTGGACAGGTGTTTGGTTTGGTTTGGTTTATGGGAGTTTAACGTCCCAAAGCAACTCAGGCTATGAGGGACCCTGTAGTGAAGGGCTCCGGAAATTTCGGCCACCTGGGGTTCTTTAACGTGGACTGACATCGCACAGTACACGGGCCTCTAGAATTTCGCGCCATCGAATTTCGCCGCCGCGGCCGGGATCGAGCCTGCGTCTTTCTGGTCAGCCATTCAACCAGAGGCCATCATCATCATCATCGTCTTTCTGGTCAGCAGCCGAGCACCATAACCACTGCAGAGCCACCGCGGCGGCTTCTAGACAGGTGTGTGGACGACTGTACAACTGCGGTGGTTGCATCGACGCTAATGATGATAATGACGTGCTTCTTTCGTAGAGACGTGCTGGCCGCCGGAAAGCGCAGCGCGCCGCTCGCTAGGCGTTGATGATACAAGTCTGACTTTCTTCGGATGAGCAGACGACAGAACACTTTCCACATCACCATTCACCAACTATGTACGATGGACGTCCGATTAAGGTCCACATGTTTGAAGCTAAGTCAGGACCGATATCTGGTGGGAAAACAAAAAAAAATATTACAAACGCTCTCGTGTTTCTTCAGCGTTTGAGCATTTGCGCGGACGACCGCGTTTTACTTCGGGTAGTGCCGATGTCGCAGCTGTGTAGACGTTGATGGTTCAGTGTTCACATCACGAGCACACACCCAACCGGCCACAATATGAAATCCATGCAGCGTCGATGTATGACAGCGCACGCACGCACCACGCCACCACGCAGCACACGCACCACACACACACACGACACTACCCGGAATGCTGTACGACAAGCGGCTGCACCACAATTTTGATACGAAGGTCTGGGAAGGCATACAGTTGAAGGTGCCCATGTCGTCGGAGCGAATCCCTGTCGCAAGCTACCCTCCAACTTCACTATAGCACTTGTAAGCTATGTGCAATGAGTGGCACAGCACCACCCGAAACGCTGTACGACAAACGATTGCGTCACAAAAATTCTGGTGCGAATGTTGTTGGGAAAACTGGTGCCACATTGGTGTCGGCCAATGGGAAGTATATATATATATATATATAGAACAGCATGTATATGATTGCCTGACATGGCATTGCTCGATCGGCTATGCTGTGTGCGTCGTACGGCCGCTTGATGACCACTAAATTTTCTTCCCATCGCTGAATTTTCTATATCGTCCGCAAGTGCGCACACACGCTGCCAGCTTAATTATCTCGTACAAGGACTAGAAATGCTTTCGCATCAAACACGTCGGTCCCCACGGATAGCGCAAGCCGCCCGCTCCAACATCAAAATGGGACACACACTATACAAGCGATGTATGGAACTAGTTTGTAGATCCCGGAGCCGTCCAATACGGCACCTCTTTCTTCCTTTCTTCTTTCACTCCCTCCTTTATCCCTTCCCTTACGGCACAGTTCAGGTGTGCATCGATATATGAGACAGATACTGCGCCATTTCCTTTCCCCAAAAAACCAATTAATATTAATAATAACTAGTTTGTACACAAAAGATATCCTGGTGATGCATACCGTTTACCGGGAATGTTCTGTGTTAGAGCTATGGTAATTTTCTGACTGACAGAAGCCCATACACCAGGTACGTGTTTCACCTGGTTCACATGCATTTTAAAAAATATATGTTATGAGTTAGAAGAGCACTTTTTTATAGCATAGCGTTGTCAGCAGTGTAGTGCATCAGAATACAGCTGTGTTAACTAGTAGGCTGATTTACTAATACTAAATAGTTAACTTTTAACTATTACTGTTAGCTATTAACAATTACTATTTTAACTATTACTATTAACAGTTCAAAATTACCTATTAACTAGTGGGCTACATTTCGATGAGTTGCCTGCACTGGAGGGGTTGCTTTGCCTGCAAGCTTTTTGAAAGCGCATGCATTCTGGCACAATGTAGGCAATATTTGTTTCCACAACGCCGAGGGTAACTGCATTTTTGAAATTCCGAAAACTGATATTGATATCACGACCCTCAATAAATAAGGAGACTAATGACTAACAGAAAGTTAATTATTCAATATTAGTTAACCAGCCTGCTAGTTAGCACATCTTAGGTGTATTCTGATGTACTACATTGCTGACAATGCTATGCTGAAAAAAGCACAATTCTAACTCAAAAAGTCTATTTTTAAAAATTGCAGAACACATTTAGGTTCAACACCTGGTATATCGCTATCACCACCACCGAGTTTCTTTTGAGGGCACAAGTCCACCTCACAATAAGATTCCTTTCGAAGTCTCTTCACCAGGAGCTCTGCTTCTCTCTCATCACTGCTGCATGACAATGATTAAACCTGTTATGTTAAAGGAGTATAGACACCTAATTCTGGTGACAGGTTTCCTTCTTTGCAGTTATGTGTGACATTACTATGCATGGATCACTACATGGTATTCACCTATGGCCACGAAATAATAACTGAATTTTTTTCTCATGGTTTTTCAGTTTCGGTTTCAACAGCTCTGTAACGCAAAGGTTCATTAAGTCACGTGAGGCATGAAAAAACTGCACCATAATCGCTGCTTCTTTATTCGTTGTCATTCAGACTCTTGAGACAGGCTGGGTTTAGAATTGTAGTGAATTAAAGAGACGAAGCAGCAATTATATTGCAGTTTTCATCATGCCTCATGTGACCTATACGCAACTTGGACATCACAGCAATCGCTCAGCTGTTGAAACCGAAACCGAACAGCATGAGAAAATTTAGATTATAAGTTATTCAGTGGTCATAGGTGAATACCACGTGGTAATCCATGTATACTAATGTTTTACGCATCACTACAAATAAAATGCGCTCCCAGAAATTAGGTGTCTACACTCCTTTAAACTTTTTTGTACACAAAAATTATCAAGGAGATGACACCAAATAAGGTGCTACATAAACTTATAGTATTAGACCAAGAAAGAGGCCTGAAGCAAGGGCACAGCAAGTGAATGTGTAAAGCCATTTCCTTTCACAAAACATTTGTCTGTGGTTGGGTGAACTGCATTTAGATGCTGGTAGTCCAGCTCCTACTTCTAGAAGGTTTCCTCCTGAGAGAAAGTGATGCGCTGTTCCCATGGTCTGCAGCATTCACAGATGAGTGAGGCTAACTTATCTGGTTGAATCTGAACAGAGACGCCATCTTCCATTATCTTACGTGAATGGTAATTATTGAACGTTGCATCAAGTGACACAGTTCTATATGGACACTGTACAAGTGGTGCCAGAAGTAAACAGAATACAGTTCTGATACTTGCAAAAATACCTTGGCGCAAAAAAAATTCACATACACAAAAGAGACGAGGAGACGACGGACAGGTGCCAAGGTATTTTTCCAAGTTTCAAGATGCTAAACCAACTAGCCCGACAATACGCTTTACTAAGCTACAGTTCTGATGTCAAAGTTCCAGCCAAGCAGCATTATAAAGTTTAGCGAGCATGCTGTGCTTGTGTTTGTGAATTTTAGCACCATGGTAGAGCACCCTTATACTAACTCTCCATAGTACCACCATACACCTCACATCAGTGAACTTGGATCATAAAGCTTTGTTTCTTTTACTCCGAATGTACAGACTGCGTCACCATTGTGTAAACCACTCGAGCACTGCCCATCAGAAAAAAAAAAACTGAAATTATATAGTAGCCCATCGTCTGCGAGCTAAGTTCTCGTGCCCACAATGCTTGCAGGTCTCTATGGCTCAACTTCGATCCAATAGTTGTGTCTACAGCCTAGCAGATGCGGCGAGGTGTCACTTTTTCTGCAAGGAAGTGCCCTGCTTGAGCGCTCTACACAAGAGCGACAAAAACTGTACATCAGTCTGCAAGGAGTGCACATATTCAAACTGACCATAATACTACGCGATGTGATGTCAAGGTTTACCAGAGACGTTTATTTGAAGAAGCAACAACCAAACATGTCAAGTGTCTTCAGCTGCAGAGGAATAATCTTCAAAATCTCCGACAATGATGTCAGCCACCCGATCAAGGAGTGGGCCATCAAGATTACGCTGAAGCAAGTCCAGCAGGTAGGTTTCATCCAGTACTTGGCTTGAAGCTAGTGCTCGTTCCAAATTACGCACGTGCGCCCGTAACCGCTTAATTTCATGCCACTGCTTCTTGGCAATGCCCAGTAATCTTTCTCTGCAACAAATTAAAATAATTCATAATTTTCAGGCTATATGTACAGGCAGTTTGCAGTAGGTAGTGCTTGGCAGGTGTCACTTGTGACAGGTCACCAGCAAAAAGCTTAAACAATCAATAAAACTCAACACTAAAAACAGGTTACTCGCTGATGGACGAAACTTCCTCCCTCAGCGATGTAATGCAACTGCTCACCTCCCAAATGTGGGCAATGCAGCCATTTCATAGTCTTGCACATTTATTTCCTCTGCGGGGTTAACATCTGTTATACTTTCTCCACCACTGCTGTCAGCTTCCTCAACTGATGGTCTGGCCCGCTTGCCTGCGAAGATAAAAATGCCGTGTCCAGCAAAAGGATCACGCAGACAGCGATTACACAGCAGGAATCTCGGACGAGACCTCCTCTCTGTGTTTGCAATTCCGCACTGGTTAGCTGTAGCAGCATTTTTCATTCGCGAAATGGTAGCTAAAGACTCGCTGCTATCTTGTACCTAAAAATGGTCGTTCTAGTGTGGATCTACTACTTACGGCTAACGGAAGACTGCGTGACAGCCTTTGGCTCGTTTCCCTCGGATGTCTTTAGCGGCAGCGGGAACACTGTGGGAATGGCGTTCCAAAGAAGCTGCTTTGGAGCACTCTCATCGCTTCCATTTTTAGGTGTCATAAATTGTGATGACTTGAAGTGCTTTTCACACAGGACAGCTCCACGCCGGTGCAACGATCGCCGGTCGTAGTTGGACAAAGGGCCGCGGCCGCTGTTCATGTACCATTGCTTTGAACTGCAACATAAGCAATCAAGCAGTATTCAGATGATTTCTATAAGTCAGCGAAAATGTCAGTACAAGTAATTTCGCGACAACTGAACAAAACTCTCACAAGAAACACTGGCTTAGAGTATGCAGTTTGCCCATTAGACTGATTTCTAAATTTTGTTTTCCTCGACGCTTACAGGGTTCGATCCCTAGGAAAGTTGAAGAACCGCAAGCTAGGATTTTTGTCCAGTGAATTCTTGCAGTTGACAGCCCAGCAATGACGTGCAGACATGAATCAATGCCTCCTGAAGAACACAATCTAGTTCACTATAAACATGCGTGAAGCATCTCGATTTCAATGGGCCCAGATATCGCCTCGGCCCTCGACATTGCACAGATTCACCGCTAGGCGACGCTAAAAAATGACCCTCAATTTCGGTTTCAATGGCTGGGAGACTGTGATGCACGGCGCCCGATCATGCTGTTTCATCCTTTTTTTTTCGGGTTTTGAGGAACAACTTTTAACTTTTTTAATGACAAACAGCAGCAAATGATTAAGAAGTCTGAGCTGACTTCCACATAATACTGAAAGAGGATCACCAGTTTCGATTTCGATATCTGAAAGCGTGCTGTGCCAGGCTGTGAACACCATTCTATCATGCCGTTAGGACCTTTTGTCTGCTGCATAACCAGTAACTTTTGGACGGTTTACAACAAAAGGAACATGTTTGAAACATCCATATTGCAACAAGTGCTTGAAGTGGCTAGAAATGCCGCAAAATAAGTATTTACACTGCATGATGCATGGCTGTATTGTACTGTTGCCAATGGCAAGAAATCAACTACTTCAAATCCGTTCAAATCCGGGCACGCAACAAGAATTTTGCACTAAGTTATGGTTGAACGCCGTCAACGTCAGCCTGTGAGCACCACCAATAACATAAACTCGAGCAGTTAAAGAAAGTAGGCCTGCGCCGCACCTCGAATGGTACGCCGCGGCCGTCTGCTGCTGCTCGGTTTGTAAATAGCAACTACAACGCCGTTGCTAAGCTGCCTGGACAAGATGGCCTCCCAAGCGAGAAAAAACCACGTGACTTTCTCCACACTTTTCTCCGATGTTGTTGTATCGAAAGGGCCTTTCCTGAGTTTTCCTTCATCCATGCCGCCCCATGATGCTTTGCGCGCCCATGGAGGCTCAGGTGCAGCGCCGTTAGCTTTCCCTCTAGTTAATAGTAAGAAACTCTATGGCTGTTGCGTTTTCGCTACTATGGCTTTTGCACACTACTTTCACGCCGAAGTCGTCCGCGCGCGGAGCGCGCCGTGGATATGGAATGCATAGAGTCTCTTACTATTAACTAGAGGGAAAGCTGGCGGCACTGCACCTGAACCTCCATGGGCGCGCAAAGCATCATGGGGCGATGAGCTACTTGGTGCGGGACAGTAGGTTTTTTTTTCAGGAACACAGAGTGGCTTTACACAGATGTCCCATTCCGTATCCACGGCGCGCTCCGCGGCGCGCAGATGACTTCGGCGTAAAAGCAGTGCGCAAAAGCCACAGTAGCGAAAACGCAACAGCACACGACGCCAATAAAAGTTTTTTTTTTCCGAAATGCTGCGGAAAAACCTTTTAAAATGTTGAAGCGACAATATTTTTTTTTCAAAAACATATCTCTTTTTAAAAGTGCGCCTGTTAAGCACGAAATATTGGCTTTTGTAGTCTGCAATGCTTGGCCAATAGGAGAGCAAGCTATCGCTTATTTTGAGCAAACTTTGCATTTACATGCTTTTCTGCTCGTTTGTTGCGATTTATAGACAGGGTATTGAATGATAGGACATTCTTGATTATCGAACAATGTTTGTTCTTTCATTATTTTTTGGCCAAAAGTTGTAGTTCTGCAATCGGTAGCTCTTCGCCCCATGATGCTTAGAGCGCCCATGATGGTACAGGTGTTCTCGAGGAAGCACCATGCAAACTCCCTAGGCGGGGGCGCCTGCTAGCTTTCCCTATAGTTAATAGTAAGAAACTCTATGACGGATTGGGACATCTCAGTAACGGCACTCTGTGTTCCTGAAGAAACCTACTGTCCCGCACCAAGTAGTTCATCGCCCCATGATGCTTTGCGCGCCCATGGAGGTTCAGGTGCAGCGCCGCCAGCTTTGAAACTCTATGATTGCAACACTCTACAAGACAAGACCTTCCGGCTATGGCTCCGCTTGGACGCGTTTGTATGTATAGCCGTGTTGAGGCAGCTTCGTTTGGTTGGTTTGGGGGGAGTTTTTGCAGAAGTATTAGCCGCATTATAATTTCCCATGAGGGCAAATATAAAAATCCCACACAAAATCATTCAGACTTTCGAAACAGTTTATACAAAATTTGTGTTTTACATCCTGACATAGAGTTGAGCTATACGGTTATATACTGCGCCGCTGCGCATACAGCCTATGAGATTAATCGAATTCTTAAGAGTCAAACTTGTAAACAAACATAAGTGCTGATGATGGTAAGTGATTATTATTATTATTATTATTATTATTATTATTATTATTATTATTATTATTATTATTATTATTATTATTATTATTATTATTATTATTATTATTATTATATGTTGTAGTGGTCACGTGGTGCGCCCCCGTGACCTTGGTTGACCGGTTACGCCGACGGCGACGAGAAAGCCAGGGACAGGCGCCTAACAGCTGTCGCTGTATAAGCTAACATCTTCAGCCGGAAGGAGCAGCGTAGATTTAATGACGCAAGATAGATTGACTTGCCTTTGAGATATATTGTTTCCACAAGCTTTGACACGCGCTGAAGGTATTTAACGAAAATGGCCTCGGCCATGGCTTCCCCTTTTAGATGCCCGAAAAATGATCTGCGTTTTCTTCACGTGAAACTCAGCATTCTCCTCCTCAAGGCATACAAGGCACTCTTTGCCTACTTGAGAGCGACTGGATTGAGTGACAAACTGTGGACAGCGTAGTGCGTGTGTGTGTGTGTGTGTTATGCCTTTTTCCCCTTCTCTCTTCCCCCTTTTAGTCCCCTAATCCCTCTTCCCCAGTGCAGGGTAGCCAACCGGAACCCCTTTCTGGTTAACATCCCTGCCTTTCCCTCCTCCTCTTTATATATCTATCTATCAGCATTCTCCTAGAACATGTTTGTCGGGTTTCTGGGCCTAGGTCTGAGCGACCGATCCTCAAGGATTTGGCCATTAAAAACTGTGAATACAGGCATTGCCGTTTCCCATCATGGGATCAGCTCTGTCCTAAACACATGTGAATCACCTGGTTGACAGTTTCGAGAACAAGACTGTTTGAATGATGGGCGCGGGATTCCCGCCTTCTATTCTACTCTCCCTCTGGGAAACACTGCTCTAGAAAATAAAGGCAGGCCAGGGCCGGAACGTCTGTGGACCGCGAGAACACAGAAGTTGGCCGCAGCCCCAATTATGTACGTACATACGTTGGCGCACAGTTCGAAGGACTTTGATGCCACGATTGGTGTTGAAGCCGTGCTTTTGGTCCCTAGCATACCTTCACGCATGTGCCCTTGGGCGCATAAGAAGGGTGAAAAATGAGTAAGTAAACTTGAAAATGTGTAGCAAAACATTGAACTAAGTATGTCCCTTCTTCTGCGGCGTGTTGTTTACCGAATTCCGCTGCTCTACATCGCACCAGTCACATTCCGTATGCAATACCATCGGTGCAGGAGCATATATGATCGTCACCCTTCTTTTAAAATAATCCTCACACGGACTTGGGGCCCGTTCTCTGCAGCGGAGAGCTGGGCCGATGCCAGTTTCGTGTTGGTCTTTTTTTCATTATTTGTAAAAAGACTGCGAAATCGCCGAGGACAGCGCCCTCTTGCAAGGCGCCCATTTCGTCAAATGATCATATTTCATCAACTACTTAACTAGCAGTGAAAAATGTATTTACACGTACACAAGTCGTATCTGGTATTAGGCGCCCCTTTAGTCAAAACAAGGGGCATTAGATAAAGTGGCGAGAATCCTAAAATTGTCCATTTATAAGCACAGTTTTAAACTTGCGGTCTCCAGTGCACTTTGTGCACCTTTCATCCGTTTTGCACCGAGCTTGGTTCTAGGCTATTTCACGCATGTGATGTGTCCTGATATTAAAATAAAGTTAACATTGCACAGTAAGGAAATAAATGAATGGCTGATTTTACACATATATGCACACACCATTCTGTAAGCTGCCAGCATATGGCAGCGTACCGGCCTTTGTGAACTGATGCTGTATAGCGGATGTTTTACCTAAGAAGTTCTAAAATTTAAGGCAATAGGCTTTTTGAGTTAGAAGTGCACTGTTCTCAGCGCAGCACTTTCAGCGGTATAGCGCATCGGAATACACCTGAGACATGCTAACTAGTAGGCTCTTTAACTAATACTGAGGGGTTTACTATTATTGTTAGTCTTCTTATTTATTAAAATGCGTTCAGCCCACCGTA
The DNA here is from genome assembly GCA_030143305.2 of Amblyomma americanum. Classification (NCBI taxonomy): domain Eukaryota; kingdom Metazoa; phylum Arthropoda; class Arachnida; order Ixodida; family Ixodidae; genus Amblyomma; species Amblyomma americanum. The sequence goes on from JARKHS020003995.1 coordinate 304,190, forward strand.
AGGAATAACCCTATCAGCTGTTAGAATTTCGAAAGCGAGGTTACCCTAGGCGCGGTGGCCCAGCAAATTTTGTCTGTTTCGTTACGTGCACTGGAGGGGTTGCTTTGCCAACAAGCTTCTCGAAAGCGCATGTGTTTTGGCACGATGTAGGCAAAACTTTGTTGGGTCACAGCGGCAAGGAAAACTGCGTTTTCGAAGTTCATAAAACTGGTATGGACATCACTTACGGTGGGCTACACGCCTCTCAATGAGTAAGGAGGCTCACAGTAATAGTTAAAAAGTTGACTCCTTAATATTAGTTAACCAACCTGCTGTGAACTGTATTCTGATGCGTTACACCACTGACAATACTGGGCCGAAAAAAGCGTTCTTCCAACACAAAAACTCTGTTTTAAAAATTGCAGAACAACCTAGGTAAAACACCCGGTACAGATTTGCCACATAAAACTGATTAGCGCCGCCTTCCTTGTGTAGCATACTTCTGAATTCAGTTGTGGTAGTTTTCCTTGATACCTGGCAATTAACCGTGAAGAATGATTTGCAGCTGGGCCGCCGCGGTGGCTCAGTGGTTATGGTGCTCGGCTGCTGACCCGAAAGACGCGGGTTCGATCTCGGCCGCAGCATTTCGGTGGAGGCGAAATGCTAGAGACCCGTGTACTGTGCGATGTCAGGGCTTGTTAAAAAAAAAAAAACATGTTGTCAGAACTATCCGGAGCTCTCTACTACGGCGTCCCTCATGGTGTGAGTCGCTTTGGGACGTTAAACCCCATAAACTAAACCATAAACAACTGACAGCTGCACTACAGGCTCGTAAACATGAAACAGCTGTCAAGTGCAGTTCGATATAGGACGAGCCCCTAGCTACACAGGAAATTAAACACATGCCTCAGTTTTCTGTGTGTTTCATGGCGCACGATTGAAGGTGACATATTTTCGCTAAGGAGCTGCTTGTAATGCCTTCCATAACTTCTTAAAGTCATTTTCTGTGTCCAGTATGTGATAGTGTTGTATGTGTGCAATAAGGGCTAACTGGATAGCCAACGATATCGTTTCGCGCTCCTCTAATGGCCTGTTGTCGCTCTGTTTAGACGCATGCACCAATAAGTTTGGAAGCATGTGCCAGTCATGCCAGCACAAGCAAAATATTCCGTGTGCATCTTGAACTTAACTTGATGTCCTGTTTTTGTCCTCTTCGCTGCAGATCTGTTATAACATTCATACCCAGCTGAACTTGCTGTTAAAGCCACCAGCTAAGCTCAGAATAATAAACCACACAGGCTGAGCGCTCACCATTGAGTTAGCTTGGAGGACTAAAAAGTTTCGTCCAGTAAATTTGCACGCGGTCCTGACAAGGCTGCCAGTGTCCACATTATGAGGACATACTGCATATTATGATGCACCTGCGTCTGCCAAAATACCTCCCTTGAAGAATGTTGCTGCTTGCGCTGTTATCACTGTTCTAGTTTACGGCTTCATGAGGCAAGTATGTCTATGTTGTAGTTGTGCAGAAACATAAAATGATATGATCAGGAAGAAACACACACACACACAATATGGGAGCCATGTGGCATAATACACAAGCATGCATTTTGACTTGCTCTATAGTGGAGCTTGCATCAAATGCAAAACTGCCAACCTCGAAACATAGACAAGGTGATTAACGTAGCCATTGGCTACTGTGTGCGCACATAACCTTTTCACCATCACTGGAGCCGTGCTTCATGCCTTGTGTCTTCACTTTGAGTTGATATACACTTCAATATTATTTTTATTTCTTCAATTTCTAATTTTGACAACAGTCATTATAATGAGCTTGCACGGAGAAGGAACTTTGTTTTTCCACGAGTGAGCATATTCACATATACACTATGCATGGATTATTTTTATATTAAACCGCAGAAGAATGACACACTAGCTTCCCGATCAAACAGCTATGACAAACAAATCAAATGGCTGTCTGCTTGTTTTCAGAAGGCAGCTTAGTACTATTCCGTGTCAAAGTTGTCATTCGTATCAAACGCCAGAGTAAATAAATAAATGAAACCAGTGTTCGCATCAAGAGCAAAGTGGTATTTATCGTTGAAAAATGACACTCCCGTCTTATGACATTCACCTGTCGCAACCATTTCAATAGATATATACTCCACAACAATCACATACGTATTTACTGCAAAACATTATTGCCTTTTTTAAAGCCCAGTTTGCCCAGTGTTGAATATGCATGTCCATCTCCGCCGGCAATATACCCACAACACTGGTGAACACAACACTGGGGCACAGTGAAACCAGAAGCTAATGAAGAGCGGAGTACCTATACGGAAACTTTACTCAAAGGATTCCTTGCCGAACTACAGAGAACACAGAGAAACTAGTTTGAACGGAACCAATTAAATATTTAAATTAGATATGAAAAGTCACGTGAAGTCTTCTTGATAGCATGCAATTCTGAAGTTATGGAATATGTAACCAAACTAGCAGATACAATGTGTAGTGGATATATTGTTTTAGAAAATGTTTAACCAGAAACTTGGCATTCATTCTAGTGCTGTTTCATTGTCTGTTGCACACATTTTACTCTTACATGGAGTGCGTCTCTAAAGTACAATTAGTGTAGCATTTACCAACGTGGATGCTCACTATATTGAGTTACAGGGAGGTGAGTTCTACAATTTCACAGTTTGTGAACAGTCAGTGTCAACTAGTACTGCTCAACACTTTGCTTTCTGGAGAAACTCTGACACGATTTGTGCCTTGTACAATTCCGGAATCAAGTTTTTGAATGCCTGCAATACAGTACTTGGCATCATAGTGCACACTGAGAGAACAAAAATAATAGTCACCGCAAAAGGCAAAGCGGCCTCTTTTAGTTGTCGGGAAGGTGGGTTGTGCGCTGCTCAAGTGAGTCGTAATCTTTAAAGGAATTTTTCCAGCTTCATTGGGTACTTTATCTCTTAAGCTTTTCTCGTCCTCAACAGCACTTGCATAAGAAATGTACAATGCCACCAGAAGAGCACCCAATAAAAGAGAACTGGTCGTGCGAAATGATACCTGTCTTGCATGTCTCACGTCTTCGGCTTTATCTCCTGCCGTTTTCGTATGAAACAGTCACATCATTTTTTGGGGGTTCAAGCAACAACGGATAGAGTGTAGACAAGGTTGCTTGAAAAGATTTGAGTAAGCAAAATATAAATGCCTGAGGTGAATTTTGCATGAAAATTATTTGCACAGGTTGCAGATGCATGTGCAATAATTCGAGCGAAGGGGCCCTTTTGATATCTGATGCAAAGTTGAAAATGTTGCGCGTAGTAGACTCGATATGTCTCCTGCTACACTCTGTGTGCCATATATTTCACACACATCTATCAGGATATCTTCCAGCCTTGTGCACAAGCTTGGTTCCTAGGAAGCTCCAGTGAAGTAGGGGGGTATTAATGGCAGGCCTTTTAAGCTCCACTGTTGAAAGACAAACACAATCTGAGGAGCGAAAATTGTTAGCTGTTAATGAAATAGCGCTAGGCTCCGCTAGAAATTGTAAAAAATAAAATTTTGGGTGAACAAAGCTTAACCAAAGAATCGAGGTGTCTTCCCCCTCTGCTTTCATGCTCAATAAAAATTGCAGTGCTACAAATTCAACAACAACTCAAAGGGGTTGCCAAGTGAAAGGAGCGAAAGGAGTGCCATCAATTTCTTCATCAAAAATATGTGACATGTGAGAAATGTGTTCAAAGCAACGGACTAACGATGGGTTTCTGCTTCTCTAAGCGTCTTTCGGAATGTGTTTCGACGTGTGTCGTCGAAAGGTAAAGAATGCCAGGAGTCGGGTCGAGTCGGGTCGAGTCGTGCGTGAACACATCCTGTTTATTCGCGGGCGTCTTATAACAGAATGCCTGCGGAAGCGAGACTGCGTAACGGCCTCGCTCGGGAACGACTTTATGGTGCCCGATAGTTGTGATGCACGCACATACAAAAAAAAGGCTACGCAGCATGCAGACTGTGGCTGTACGCGATGTTGGAGATTAGGCCCCCTTGGTGTGCCCTACTCGTTCAGGTACGCATGTCCCGGGTTTCAAGGACTTGATGAAGGAGTAGCCAAAGCTGGAGGGTAGCGAAGACGACTGTCAGTTTATTCACATATAGTATACAGATGTTGAAATAAGCATCCTACAGCACTGCACCAGGCTGGTTTTGATAGCGTTTTCTAAAGTAGCTCGTCACGAAGGGTCCTGTCAGCTGGACCTTATCTCTCGGGGAGCCGCCTATCGCAAGAGGCGTGACTATAGTGTCCTCTCGCAGCTGTCTGGTGGCGAGGGGTACTCTTCCCGGTGCAAATGACGATTCGGACACCGTCTCGCAGCCCCTGTGGCGGAGTTTGAGATTCTTCACCAGGAAAACAGTCTCCGCCGGAACTGGGCGATGATCCGAGTCGATTTTACGATTTTATGAAGGAGGTTCTTCGGACCAGAGAGTCGTGGAAACGGCATGCGTCCGCCGCCGCCGTTAATCAGTACAGGGAAGAGGGGAGGTTCGGTTTCCACTGTCTTCGGACCACCGGCGAGCCTAGCCCGAGTGGCTGTGCACTTGCTTGGGCGTCCGCCTCGGCTGCGGAAGGTGGTTGGTTCGAAACCCACCGCCGGCCACCCACCGGCAAAAATGGGCACAAGCGTCCCCCGACTCGGCGCCCGGCCTCCTCAGGGGTGTGTGCTTGGAAGAGGCTCCGCAAACCCCGCTGAACCACACGGGGGGCAAAACCAGTTTCGAACACTCAGCCTGCAAAGGTGGTTCGTGATTCAGATGAGACAATGAGTTGATCTTGGCGTTCGATGAAGTTTAAATGAGCTGGCACTAGGGAGTTCAGCAGATGAGAATGTGCTCGAAGAAGTTTAGCATGCTGCGCCATCGGTGGCTCGATCGGTGGCGCCGATCGGTGGCTCGCTGTTGCGACTAAAATTTCGGTGCAATTACTCGCAATACATGACCGGTGACAGCTGCTGCTGCGCAGTACACTGGAACGAAGGACAGCGTCATTGAGATTTTGAAGCGAAAAGCTTCACTATGCTAGTCAACACCGCGCTTCGCGCGAGCCGGAGTATGTTCATTCCATTCCAAAAACTTTTAATTCCATCAGAAATGGAGACCCCCTACTCCCTACCCCTGGCGCGCAGGCCTAGGGGCAGGGGCCGGGGCCTCCGCGACTAGATGCAGGCAAAGAGCTGCTGGCTCTTCGCGGCCTCTACCGCCAGATGGATGGCTTTCCTCTGCATGGCGGGGCCCGCGCTTTGTCGGAGCACGAGTGACGTCACGCATGGCCCAGGAGGCCGCCGCCGACTCCATCGCCTGACCTTTCGCCGGTGCCGCGTTTCTCTCTCTCTCTCTCGCTCCCTAGTTACTACTGCGCATGCGCAACTAGTAGCACCGAGCCAAAGGTGTACCATCGCTGCGCAGCGCCGCGCCTTTCCTCAAATCCTACTTTCAATTATCAGTTTTCTCTTCCTTCATTCCCTCCCTTCTTTATCCCTTCCTTTCCGGCGCGGTTCGGGCGTCCACCGAGATATGTGAGACGGTTACTGTGCCATTTGCTTTCCTGAAGAACCAAACAAGTGAGCCGACGGCGTTCATAGAGTTCATTGGCGTTGAAAACTTTGCAAAGGCCGTTCATTTTCACGAAAGGAAAGGCGCACAATCGGCTCCGCGGGTAAGTGGAGAGCTCAATCTCGCTTTTATGTACGTGGCGTTCGTGTCCAACTGCAAAGTCCTGCTTTGATTGCGTTCCGCTCACTGGATAAGCAGCGCGCCCTCCCTGCGACCCTGGGAGGTGGCATGCAGTAGTTAATGGTTGATCGCGAGAGATCGATCACCAAATGAACGCTGCGGCCTACCTACAGCTGCAGTGCCGCATGTCAGCCACAACGCTGTCTGCCATAATGAATTCAGGCCACATCTTTCTCACCACCGCCACGTGTATCAAAGCACGAATGAGGCGTCCGCATATCCAGGGAGCCAGTTATTCGCCCTTCCTTTGGTCAAATCCGTCGCCATCTAGAACATTGTCAACGTCAACGCCAACGTCAATGAACACAGTGAACGCTGACATCTTTCGCTTTGTATATCCTGGATTAGCTGAGCTAATCCACATAACATTTTTCTCTGCCCGTTGCATATGTGCAAAAATGTAAAGGTTCTTGAACGACAAACATTCATTAAAAATATTGGTCCTCTAATTGCTAATTTCATGGCCTTTACGTTTTTCATATCAGAGGCATGCACGGCTTTGCTGGTTACTGACCGATATAGTTCTAGACTTCGTGTGATATTTTCTTTACTTATTAAATACCCCAAAACATGGAAGCATTGGTATCAATTATGCCTCCCGCGAGTGAACGATAAGGGGATAGTTGGTATGACATGCAAGACATAAACTGAGCAGGGGACAAGACACAGAAGAGAAGCAAACAGGACGAGCTCGTCCTGTTTGCCCCTCTCCTGTGTCTTGTCCTCTGCTCAGTTTTATGTTTTGTAATCATCTCTGCCATGATTTTTAAGAAATACGAATACATTTTTTATTTTAAAAATGCACATTTCACTTGTCTAGACAATGCGTAGCGTTATCTAATACAAAATGGCATTGTCAATGGCAATGACAATGCAGTTATTATTGTTGCGTTTGATCCTTCCACAAATTCTACGAGGAGGCCGCGCTGCAACATGACTCCCCCCCCTCCCCCTCGAACAAAATTTCTGGCTACGCCACTGCCACTGAGTCATCGAGGTGGATCCCTGTTTAGTTTCGCTGTGCTTTTGCGAGCATCGTCCAGAGAGCGTTCGTCTTTTGTTCAACCCTCCACGCGTTCTTGGCTCTAGACGAACGACGCAACCGGAGGTGAGCCACCTGTTCGGAACATGTGTGCGCGCGCAACCACTCTCTCCGCGTGCCACCCTCCCCATTTATTCTGGCTCTATCATTTTCCTCCGCTTCCCCATTCTAGTTACCTTCTCGTCCGGGAGAGGGCAGGAGGAGAAACGCTGTACATAATTAAAATATGGCCGTACATGCTGCGGATACCACAGGGTGTGCGTGGGCGGGACCAAGCCACTTGTTCTCGGGACTGCGGTGTTGCAACTTTCCATTCGTCTACAGCTGAGGCGTTCCTCAGGGCAAACGCTGCGAAGCACTCTCGGCCCCTTCCCCTCTTCGCTTTGTCTTACCTATCTATGCTATGCTCGCCAGAAACAATATCGTTAACCTCAAATAACCTTCCCTATTTAACTATCGCTACCAACAGAACTGGCGCAGTTGGAACTTTCCACCGACCCTGTGTGCAGGCAGTGCATCAGAGGTGTATCTTTACGTCGGAGGCGCTTGCAGCTCGGGCCGTATCTGTCGGCGGGAATGAGGCCCACCCCATTCGTGCGGCCAACGAGCTCGTCGTGAGTAACGTTAAGCTCGCGAGGTGTGTGTGCGGCGCTGGCGTTTATTTTCCCTTTTACGGCCGCGTTCTCGGGTTTCTGGGACTGCCTCTCGTTAACGGTGCCCTTGGAAAGCCGGGCAAGCACTCTATGCGGCCTCGCCCGCCCCTTTGCCCTTTAGCGACAAACATGCACACAGGCTCGTAATGGCTTTGAAAAGCATAGACGGACGAACGAGTGGAAAAAAACCGCTGTGTTGTGCGTATTCTGAAATAAGCCACAGACGTTCGAGATAAGGGAGTTGACGCTCGCTTTACCTTCGAGAACAGGCTCGGCACTCTTTGTGTAAGCACGCCAAGTTGTGTTGGCTTGTGTGGCAAACAACATAACTGGTGAACGCTGCGCTGCAATTCATATCGGTTGTTTTCTCTGCTGCTGAAACGTGTGAGCGGCACTGAAGTCCAGAGTCGCAGCGTTGAACTCATTCTTGTGTTGGCGGAATCACTTTGCATATTAAGGTTTGCTTGAACGTCATCTGATGTAAAGGCCCAAAGAGAACGAAACATCGGCTGATATATGGACATGATGTAAGCTGTGCATTCTTCAAATTTTATCTAAAACAAGCGAGAGAGAATGGAAGGGTAGTGCAGGGGTCATAAAATAATGTGACTTTCGCGGCAACGTTGTAATACAGTCCCACTTGCCACCCGCACAAGTCCGCAAGCTAGGACCAGTGCCAGAGTGCGCACCACGTGTACAGATCGCCGTCTCTGGCGGGCTCCTTTAGTGCTGTTCTTTGAATGCGTAGGCATAGATAACGGATAAAAATCGAGAGGGATGAGATAGCAGCTATCGTGCAGGTTACTTGGCATTGGAACTGCGAGGGTCGTGAATTCGGCAGTGGCTGGGTAAAGACTTCGTTCTTACAAGCCCCGAATGGTAGCTTGGAAACTATTTTTGTAAATCTAGAACTAGGCGCGACGTCCATTTCTACCGTTTATGCCACTGTGTGGAAGCGATGATAATGTCGGACCGTAAAATTTTTAGATAAGGCATGCACAAACCGCAGAAGAGCAGAAGATCGTTCAGGAAGAACTTCAGATTACTGTGAGCAGTTTTCTTTTCATTCAAGGCAAAAACAAAACCAAGACCCTTGGCGCTGCCTGGGAGAGAGTAATTAATTGACCTTGACGAGTAAAAAAGTGTATATTGATAATTATTGTAAATAAAATAGAAATTATCAGTCGGTTTCTCTGGTGCTCGCAGCAAGCGATTCGCGCGACGATGAATGTGCTATCTGACAGTCATACACAGCCCTTCTTACTGAGGAAATACTACTTTCTCTTCCAGAAATCTACAAAGCCGTCTTGTTTGTTAAGACACTGCGGAGCCGGTGCGACCGGGGGGGGGGGGGGGTGCAATACATTAGGCAATATTGGTAGTGTGAACCATAAAAGCAATATTCGTGCTGCCTGCAGACATGTCAAAATCTGGGAAAGTCCACTATCAAGGACAAATTGCGGATTTATAAGGATTTTTTCCTTCATGTTCAAACAAACATATATCGTAAATTGTTATTCATTTGGAGATATTTGCTTTGAAATTGTAGTTTGGAACATTGTACTTCATTAAACAGCCTTACGTGTCCATATTCCATCTGTTTGTCACCTACTATAATTTCATAAACAGCTGTGTTATTCAGTGCAATTTTTTTTCTCTGCAGACGAATGTGAATATTTCGGGTCTCTATCGAAGTGCAGTTTGTCGCTTGGTTTCTGTGAACATTCATCTGTGCTTACGTTTGTATTTCACAGTTCACTACATGTAACTTATGGACAATTTTAATACTCGGTATATGCCATGCTGCCACATAATAAAGGGTCGTTAGGGACAATTTTTTGTCTACGTTTAATCTGCGCTGACATCGCACTCGCACAACACACTGGCGTCCTTGCATTTCGCCTCCTTTAAAACGCGGCCGCCAATGCCAGCATTTTACCCGGGTACTATACGGCTCAATATCCCCCTAGGTGGTGGTGAAGATATTTTAATGAAATTTTTTAGGAGGTTGTAGGGGCGGTTGGAGCTCTCAGTCCCCCTAACCACTGAGTCATCGCGGCGGACAGATTTTTCGGTTGTGCGATAGAGTTTCACTGTAGGGCTGTAGTTTTTTCTGTGGCACTTTCCTGTAGTCCTTAGTTATGCAGTAATTTTTTAATAACTACACAATATTGGTTGTCACTACAAAAAATTTCTGTTGGCACTAGACGTTCATGGGCATAAACATTACAGAAATTCTGTTCTGAGGACAGAAAATTTTCTGTCGCATTTTTCGGCTGGGTTGTGCGTCTGTTCCTTTCTCCAAGACGGAGGCCGCCGACAGCTGCAAAAGCACCTCGTTCGCAATCAGTCCTCATCTATGTGGGGGACAGCATCTTGAACGCGCACTTGCTTGAACCCCTTAAATAGCTCGCTTCAGCGTCGACTTCAGAGGACACATGCAGTAGGAGGCAATACTGCACTGCAGACAGGCTCGGAGCAGTCTTCGCGGAAGTTTATTCTTTCTGAGTTTGGATTATTGGTAATCCTCTCTGCGACGACTGCTGTTGTCGTGAGACCGTAGACCAAATTGTTTGCCACTGCCCTCGGTTCTTCCCCGAGAGGCAGTGGCTGTCCACAACACTGGCATGTCTGCACGATCGGCCCATGAAGGACTGAGTAAACGACTGTCCAACGTCGAGGATACCACACGTCTGCTCACAACGTTGTGGAGGCACTCCAAAGCCACTGGTCCCTCTGCAAACAACGTTAACTGGTGGGCGAGTTGGTCAGACATGGTTTTTGTAAAGCAGCGCAACGGCTCGAAGCCAAACAAGGAAGGGACAAATCGGCGCTGTTTGTCCCTTCCTTATTTGGATTCGAGCCGTCGCGCTGCTTTACAAAAACCCTCTTCAAACCCTTTCGACTATGCGATGTGCTTATTTTGAGCTTTCTTTCTTTCTTTCTTTCTTTCTTTCTTTCTTTCTTTCTTTCTTTCTTTCTTTCTTTCTTTCTTTCTTTCTTTCTTTCTTTCTTTCTTTCTTTCTTTCTTTCTTTCTTTCTTCTTGCTTTCTTCCTTCCTTTATTTTTTCTTTCTTTCTTTTCCTTTCTTGCTTCTTTCTTTCTTTCTTTCTTTCTTTCTTTCTTTCTTTCTTTCTTTAGATGTGGGTAGAAAACCAGATCTTCTTCCTTTCCCCTTTCACTCCCTCCCTTATCCCTTCCCTTACGGCGCGGTTCAGGTGTCCAACGATATATGAGACAGATACTGCGCCATTTCCTTTCCCAAAAAAAAACCAATTATTATTATTATTAACTTCTTTAACCTCGCTGCCTGTCTCTTCGTTCATTCTCTCTCTCTATCCCAGCACTAGTAGATTTGCGTTGGGACCGGCAGGTTAAAATTAAACTAGCAAAATGACTGCCTGACAAAATCTTCTTGAAGCTGTCATTTATGCAGGTGTTTATAGATTATTAGTTTTTTGTTTATATCTATATTTCTACTTTGTTACAGTGAAGCTGTTTGTCCTGCCTCGCGCAATTCAGGAAAGCCTCGCGGAATTTTGAAGCACTGTATTCGACACGGAACGCAATATTCTTTTACCTACCCGCGAGAGGCAAACAAAACGGGGCTCGTGGAAACTGCAGAATCACGAAGCGCAGCGCTATCGAATGCATACGCGTAAAAACCGGGGGCAAAAGAACGTCAGGAAGCGCGCGCGCATAAAAACGCACGGCATGTCGCGGACAAACAGGGAAATGCCGACGGACGCATACCGGGGCGACAGCGGTTTAGGAGACTCTCCTATCTCGCCTGCCCCGGGAGGCGAGCCAACGACACCCCCAGAAGACTGCGCAACGTTTAAGAGGCTGTATCAGGGCGATATGCGATACGCGGGAGCACGCACATATTCGGGATGTCTCCTTCGTCATCTTTGCCCTGCTATGTGTGCACATTCGGCTCGCAAAATGCTCTCGCGATTCCCTGGTTCGACGATGGCGTGGTTGAATTTTAAGGCGGTAGCCTTTAATGGCCCGTACTTCCGGCCATGACCTTGTCTGGCCTCAGGTCATGTCCGGTCTCATGTCGCACAGATGACGTCATCAGCGGTGTAGTATGTCGTAACCACAAATAGTTGTGACTCGACCATTTAGTCATTAGTCATTATTTAAGGCGAAATCCTTTAATGGCTCATCGTTGTCTGTCCATCCGTTCGTCCGTCCACGAAATATGTCACACTGTAGCTGTCAATCAAACTACGTCAACTCGATAAGAAAAAAATCTTTGTTCACGTCGGGATTTGAACCACCATCCTTCCGTTCTGCAGCCGAGTGTGCCAACGACTACGCTTCTTCCTGCCAACGCATATGTAGTTCTCCTTGTCTAGGACGCTGGAGAGTGTTTGCGGAAAGGCGTCGAACCAGACGGATGCCTCCCAAACGCCATCCAGTGTCTCCACCATTTAAGATTCACCAACAATTGTGTACTTAATATCTTAACCACCATCAGTGACACAAGAAGAAACACCGCGCGCTAAAGGCTTTCGCCTCACCGCACTTTAGGTCAACAAAGTGCCCCCTGAATTTTTTTTAGACACCCAGAAATTGAGGAAGTGATAATTCGTGTCGATGAGGGTAGCATGGATTAGCCAAGCATCGCATGTGTCTTGTACCGTGTCTTTTGATTTAGCAGCTGCAGATGTCCAGCTTACGAAAGGCAAGTAGAAAGGCGGAGACAGGGGAAATTGCGCAGGAAAAATCGCACTTCCTTCTCACTATGTACACTGAATGTCGGTGGAAGCCAGCGTTGGGCACTTGTTTATCTACGAGAATGTATTATTTATCTAGGACCAGAAGTATTTATCTGCGAGTATAACAGTACAGTGGTTGCAGGCATGGCATGAAAGTTTTGACGCCCTTAAGCTGTGCGCCTTCGCTACAAGTGAAGCCGTCACTAAAGCTGCGAGATAATGTGGACCACCTCGGAATCTTTGACGTGCAATGACATCGCACATCACACCACAGTTTTTGCCGGTGTGTTCCCATAGCTCACAACTCGCTTTGTTCCTTCACCTGCTCCCATAACTCATTAATCTACACGGAAAATGTAAATCAGCTGCCATAAAATATGCTTAAACTTCAGTCTACAACACCTCAAACGGTACTGCCAAAAAAAGTTGTAACATAATTAACAACACGGCAGTACCCCCCTGCGCACGGTCCAGCCCTTTGATATATGCTACGAAAGGACTCGCTATAAAAGTACCAGTTCCACCGTGATTCATCAGTAGATCGCACAGCTTCCGTGAACGTGCCGTCACACAATCGCTCGGGTTTCTGTGACTCTGTGGGTAAATCGAGGTCAGAGTAGGACCATTCTGCTGAGTGATTTCAATGCAGACACCGTCAGGTACAAACTGCTCACCTGTAGTCTTATCGAGCAATGTGGATGATTCACAGCCTGAGTCGCTTTGGGATGTTGAACACATAAACCCAAACCATAGGTGCCACGAACGAAAAAAGCCACGAACTGTTCGCGGCGCCGCAGTATGGCGTCGATTTCGGGAAAATCGTCAAAAATATGCCGGTGACATGGCACGCTCCATGACAGAAGCGGACGTGTAATACTACAGTACTGCTGGTATAGAAGCGCCTGGCAGCACTGGAAAGCGCGCTTCGCGGACTTTCGGAAGGTGTTACAACGCAATACTTGCGTCGAACAATACTCCAGACGCTACATGCAGTTGAATGCACGTCGTACTCCACGAAATTTTCACACGATATTTTCTATTTTAACTAAAATAATTGCTTGAACGTTTCAGGTCACATGCAATAATAATAATTGGTTTTTGGGGAACGGAAAAGGCGCAGTATCTGTCCCGTATATCGTTGGACACCTGAACCGCGCCGTAAGGGGAGGGAAAAGGAGGGAGTGAAAGAGGAAAGGAAGAAATAGGTGCCGTAGTGGAGGGCTCCGGAATAATTTCGACCACCTGGGGATCTTTAACGTGCACTGACATCGCACAGCACACTGGCGCCTTAGCATTTTTCCTCCATAAAAACGCAACCGCCGCGGTCGGGTTCGAAACCGGGAACTCCAGATCAGTAGCGGAGCGCCCTAACCACTGAGCTATCTGAAATTTCAGCTTTTATTACGCTTCACGATATGATCATTGTCTCTGCCGCCGCGGTGGCTCTGTGGTTTTGGTGTTCGGCTGCTGGCCCGAATGACGCGGGCTCGACCAGGCCGCGGTGGTCGAATTTCGATGGAGGCGAAATTCTAGAGGCCCGTGCACTGTGCCATGTCATCGCACGTTAAAGAACTCCAGCTGATCGAAATTTCAGGGGGCCCTTCACTACGGCGTCCCTCATAGCCTGAGTCGCGTTGGGACGTTAGACCCCCATAAGCGAAACTAAACCATAAGCATTGTCTCTGAAAGGCGGAGACTTGGGGACAGGTAGCAAATGCGCCGCCCCGTAACGCACGGTGTTCGATGATCGACTTCTTGCAGAACACTGCTGCGTGCGGCTAACTTCCGCTGATATCCTCTTCGGTGGAACCTTCCACAGCTGGATGGAATAACAAGCATTTCACAATTAAACAGTACAACAGCAGCTGTTAACAAGGAAAAGTCCTCCATTCTTCGAGGTAAACAAAAGTTATGGAAAGCACTTCAGGCTACTTACGTGCTTAGAATGCGAATGCATTGTTTTCAATTTTTAATTCAATTTTCATCTTTATTTTCTATTTTTCTCCCTTCGTATCTAATGACCCACCCTCTCATTAGCATACAACCGTAATGCGACGTGTACACTAGGTTCACCTTTCTTTGCGAAAAAAAAAAGCAATGCGGTTTTGTGGCCTATGGGTTAGAAGCGCGCTCGGCTCGAAATCTGAAATTCCTGGGGTTATTTCCCAACCTTTTCAAGAGATCGGGTTTCGTTGCGTATTATGAGCCATATGATGCTCTCGCATTAATAAGTGCTACTGATAGCTCACAACCGGTGCCCATGAGTACGCATACCCTTACGCTATTTTGCTTGTGCTGCGTACGAAGGAAATTTCACTCGGCATATGCATCACATGAAAGACCACAGGCGGCCTATTCTGGAGAGCGTCCTCATAGACCAGACTGTGTGTGTCTAGCTGGCGAATGCGGAGATACTACGATTAAGAATTACTGTATCCCATACAGACCCCGATAACACACAGCTCCCGCGGTAAAGAAAGCCATCTACACCTTTACTGGGGCGAAGAAAAATTACGGAAGACACCTTGCCGAGACTATAAAGTGTGAAACGGCGGAAGCCTGACACCATTGCCAATGGCGATTTGTTGCGTCGGAAACACCACGGAGGCAAACAACTCGTACACTGCTATGTGAATTTCCAGCGTCATTACTCTAGACATATATTAGTGTGGGCAGAAAACTATACACGCATTCTTAGGAAGTAGCGTTTTTTTCTTTTTCAAATCGTCAGACCACCCTTTTTTTACCGGCTGGGCTTCTTAGGCGTCTCAGTGCTCATTTGCCTTTCCTATTCGCACCGACGGGACACACTCGTGAGGGGCCTTTATGGAGATTCCATAAGGAAGTTGCTGACACCTTCAATTTCCTCACTGTGCGCTTTTCTTTAGACTACCTGTATAGCCTGTCCAGAAGGCAGATGACTCAGGCACTTACAGAGTATCTGTTTCATGCACCGTTGTATCGGCAACTTTTTCTGGATTTCCTTTACGCCAGTATTTTAAAACGTGTTAGGTGAATGTGCAGTTCTTCTGCCGCGAAAACATTCACTTTAAGCTGCACACGTCAACGCGGCCCGTGAAGGCATTGCTTCATGCTAAGGATATGCTTGCGCCATGGACGGTGAATTGCCGCATGTGCAATACACCAGGAACAATTGACCATGGTTTTATTCTGTGGATTGATGCTATATTCTTCTGGGACATTATACAACGAACAATTAAGAAGGACATTGACATCACACTCTACAGTATCCGTTTTATTGCCTGTGGAGAAAAACAGTGTTGTGCCATATGATCTAGTTATGTTGCTGGGACTATTTAGTCTCTGGAAGAGCCGTGTGATGGACCGCCACGCCGAATCACCACGGTCGTCGAAATCTTTGTTTCGTGAACAATGCGCTTTGGTGCGGGGAGTAGTATATGTTGCCCTGCAAGAGCCGCCTAGCTGGCTCCCCTATCTGGATGCATGTGTGTGCCTCCCAGACTTTTGATGTTTTAGAAGGAGGGGTCATGCATGGGTAAGGTGACCTGGTGTTTTGTGGCGTAAGCGTGCTTAGCCTTTCCTTTCGGCACTATTTCCATGCAATAAAGAACAAAAAGTTCTTAGGAAGTAGCGTAGTCGTTAGCACGCTCGGCTGTAGGACGGGAGAATGGTGGTTTGAATCCGGCCGTGCACAAGGATTTTTTTTTAATCGAGTCATCATAAAACACCTAGCGACAGTGACGTCACGACACAGAGGAGACCAATCAGGAGGCCGGAAAGCTGTGACAGTTTCTGCTAAGGGCAGATGACCTTGACAATGAGCCATTAAAGGCTTCCGCCTTAACAGAGAGTGAGAACCGAACCGTTGGAAAGTGCCTCCAAACATTCAGTCTGGCAACTCAGCGCGCGCACACCACACTTTGACTGTTTGCTATCGTCTAGCGGTGCTTGTACGCTTTGTATATCAGCCGGATGGACTAGAGTAACTGGATCAGTTTTTTCCAGTGACTCAAGGGTGGAGTGCTGCGTCCGTGTCGTGTGGCATTCTCTGAAAAAGAAAACATATATTAACCGTGGGGTTCCACAATTAGTCAGGTTTTCCTGCGCATTTCTATATGCACTGCTACTGGTACCGTTACCGTGACGCTGCTCAAGGAAGTTGAGACAAGTGGCGATCACAGTGTTTCGCTGCTGGAATACTGTGTTTACCACTATCGAATGCGCCATCTTATTAGTTTCTCTCGAACATAAGCCAGAAACCGGCAACCTAAAGTGGTGGCGGTGAATTGACAAAAATAAATTTTAAACAACTGGAGAAAAAAACATGGACGCCTGCCGCGGAAACTGCTGTGTATTCAGCAAACACCTGATCTGCAGCCGGGGGAAATAACATCGATCGAGCAGGAAAGTAGGAGGAGCGAAGTGAAGCGGTATTTTAGTTTCTGCTCGTTTTCAGAGCCTACATGTGCGGAACGTCCCTTCATGCAAGGCGCACGCAGACAGCCGCAAATTTCAACTGTCGCCAGAACAGACGCCAATGTATTGCGCGTTCAGCCAACGATTGGTCATGATTTGCCAGTGCCGCCGCAGTAGATTACCCCGGACCTAGGTGCAGTTGAGCGTGAATCAGCGCCACACAGCTGGCCTGTTTACAAACGGATTCTCTGCGCCATCCGTATCATCTTCCTACGCATACGCAGCAAACGTTTGATTTACCTGCTGACTCAGACATTGTGCATTTCGTCCTTCCTTTTCGTTTCTCTGTTGCCGTTTGACGTACGCAACCAGGGAGCTTTGCTAACGGAAAGTGCTGACTGTTCATTGCCAAGTTGGCGCTGGAGTGCTGCGGCAACGTACGCATTTTTGAACTTGTCAATGCCTGTAAGACGTCGGCCGCCGCAAACGTGCAGCTCTGATTTGTCAGAACTACCAGCAAAATATTCCGAGCACAGTATAACACATTAAAGCTCTCTGTAAACGTACGAGACGGAAGTGTACACTGAAATGGCAATGACGTACGGCAGTTTGGGCTCGTACAGTCGCACTTATACCAGACGAATACTGATGAAGTGACTCGGGCACAGGAGTAGCTGACAGACCACTGTAAGGCTAATCTTGGTGGGAAATGAGCACCTACACCAACAACACCTGATTCGGTGCCACGAATATGCACCTGCACTGAGTTATGCCCTTGGATCATGAAATAAATGTTCGTTCAGCAATATTTCCGTTTGTATTCGGTGACCCCATGATCCGCTTTCGCGCTTAAAATCATCAAAAGCCGCAAAAATGGCTATGCTGACAAAAAATGATTTCTTTGCCCATAGACTTGGCATATAAACATGTATTGTAAGTATTTACTTGAATTTAATCCGATAGGTTTTACGAAAACCGCAGATTCAAAGTTCGCACATTGGCTTACATTCAAGAATGCGCCTATGCTTAAGCTACCGCAGCGCCATCTTTTAATGTAGCGCTGGGGCGGTAGCTACACGGTACAGTGTTTAGCAGGCTTCCGCAACCCGATAGCTCCGACTAAGTGGTATCAAAGCGCTGCTACATTTCTAACTGAAAACTTCCTTAGCAGACCATAATTCACAGTCATTTTGAGCAGAGTTAGAACTGAATGTCTTTTTACGTCTACACTGGAGCTGGAAATGTCTCATGGGTATTATCCGTCCACAGGAAAACTATTTAGAACCAAGAGAAGAGGGTGCTTTTCACGCATGCTTATCGAGTAATGATCGCTTGAAGGCGGGTGATGCGTTCTGTTTCAAACTGGACCTCCGTGTACATTGTTGAAAACAACGAGAGCACCTGTTCAGCCGTGCGGCAACAAGAACGGCACTTTCAGGGCCGTGAAGGGGCCGCCATCGTGCTGTAAAAGCAAAAAGAAAAAAAACTACAGAGAGTGTTTACTAGAATCGAATCAGTGCGAAAGCACGAACTTTTGCTGCGTAGAAGACGACGATGAGCAGACAGTGCCGCAGGACGGATCGCTCGCGCTAGGCGATCCGTGACAACGCGACAACGGACGATTTGCTCGGTGTTGGTACCCATCGGATTAGTGCTTACGCAGTAATAGCGAATTTGGGATGGCACCGACATTATCCGGTTGTGGGATGAAGAAAGCGAGAAATATCAAGCGACGATGTCGGATTAACATTTACACACACACACACACACACACACACACACACACACACACACACACACACACACACACACACACACACACACACACACACACACACACACACACACACACACACACACACACACACACACACACACACACACACACACACACACACACACACACACACACACACACACACACACACACACACACACACACACACACACACACACACACACACACACACACACACACACACACACACACACACACACACACACACACATACATACATACATACATACATACATACATACATACATCGGTGGTCACCTCAGCCGCCCCTCGAGAGAAAGGTTGGAAAAGGTAGTGAAAGAAATAAAGAGAGAAACAAGCGTCATGCTGGAGGGCTCCGGCGTAATTTCGGGCACCCGGGGTTGTTTAACCTACCCTGACCTCTGCCTCCATTGTCAATGGTGAGAAGGGGAAGACAGGGATGTGGTGGAAAGCGTGATGAGCGGAGGGGGCGCAAGTGACGGGAAGGGCTGAAGAAAGCGTAATGTGTAGCAAGTGGGAACAAAGCAGCTGCTGCGCTGCAGGGGAATACGTGGGAATACAAAGAAAAGAATAGCCCCTCGCTCTGCGCCCAGCGGCCTCTAGTGAGCTTATTGCGCATGTCCTCCTCTTCCGCAGCTGCTCTTAATTGCTCGCGCCAGCACGTGCTGTCCGATTGATCGGCCGCCTGCGTCGCGTTGCCTCTCTCAGTTACGATGGAGGAGGAGGAGGCACAAACTTTATTAGGCCTTTTTGTCGTCGTTAGGCCACTTTCGCGCCATGAAGGGGCGACCTTGATGATCCAATTTGCGATGTTCGCCTGTACTTCTTTGTTTTCGTTGCCTACAATCTTTTCCCAGCTGTCAGCTGAGGGATATGGCGGGAGCTTTCTGGGGGCAGGATTACTCTCGCATCCCCAGAGAATATGGTCATCATCTGCGTTAAGGTTTCTGTCACAAATATGGCAGATAGGATTAACTTGACCTTTTGTAATTAAGGCCAACCGATATGGGCTCTTAAGACTTTTTGTCTGAGCTCTGCTAAGAGCCGTGGCTTGTGCCCTCGTAAGCTCTGGGTGTGGGCTTGTGTGTGAAGCCGCCGTCTGTTTTCCCTATATATATATATTTGTTATCGGGTTGTAGAAGCCGGAGACCATGCAGTGCGTGACACCGAATGGCGGCAACGCGACTTTAGCGCCAGTAACCCAACAACGCGGGCCACACAAGCCCAAGCAAGAAGCGTCGGAAACATGAAGTTTCACAAGCAACGGCGGCGCTGTGGTTGCAGTTGTTCCACGTGTGGCCGTCTAGGTCACGCGACGCCCTCAGGCGTATTACGCAGCAAGAGGAGTGTCCGGCTGCCGACCTTAATACATTCCTTTTGTGCGCGAAACGTCGCTGACCTTCGGGTGAGATTTCAATTACTGTGGGGTCAATTTTTATGTTCCACTCGCAGAAGACGTCACCGGATGTCGATTTCAGTGCGGAATAAAGTGCTTAAGCTGCTCCCGGGCCTAAAATTGAAAATATTAAATGACGTTCGATTCCATGCTGGCGACTGAAACTTGTTCCGTAGCATCGCCATGCGCCGAACAAATTATATCACTTGTTGGTCTTTCAAATTTCGTGTCATTACCCCCAAAAGGAAAAGGGAGGGGAGAGAGGGTGATGACCGCCTCCCGGCGCAAGAACTTTTCCATAGAAAAAAAATGGGCTCCATTTTTTTGTATTGTTTCTTTCAGTGAATCAAGTTCGAAAGATGCGTCGTGCAACTAGGACGCCCCTACCAAACCGCACCCTCCACGAGTTGCCAATGATTCTGTTCCTGATGTACTAGCGAGCTTCTTGTTAGGCATTAAAAGAGCAAAGAATAAAAAAAAGTACTCCACGTTATGCCATGTCACTTCTGCGTGGTTCAAGGCTGCACTGAAAGCGCTCTCATATCTTGGTTTCAACAAAGTGTCTTTACTACAGCATCGTGTAAGAAGGCTTGCCATCTTCGGAGCCGTTGAAAGTCGTCCTTGACAGTCATTCATCGGAAATATTTCCGACGAAGCCAGGCAGAAAACAGCTTCGTAATAACAAAGCTTGGGGGCCTTCATAACAGCATTCTTCAAGAAGAAAATGCGATAGCACTTAGATGGCCTGCTATGGTTCTCAGTGAGTGTCTAATGCTCTTCTTGCGATTTTCCTCCCAAACTCCCGACTGGAACCGGTTTCATTGCTATTATATGGTATGCATCAGTCATCAACTTCTACCTTCCATTGAATTATCATATGAGATTCCACTAATCCGACCCACGAATCCACTTTATCCAGCCATTAATCCAGCCATTAATCCACATTAATTCATTATGTGAGGTGGTCCAACTTACAAAATTTTGGGGGTAATCATTACCTAGAGGCCCGTGTACTGTGCGATGTCAGTGCACGTTAAAGAATCCCAGGTGGTCGAAATTCCCGGAGCCCTTCACTACGGCGTCTCTCATAGCCTGAGTCGCTTTGGGACGTTAAACCCCCATAAACCAAACCAAACCAAACCAGATTTTGAAATTTGGCAGTGCCCTATGATTAGTCCACGGGTGGTCACGTGGTGTTGATGACGTCCCGACCTTCTCAATCGCATTCGTAGACCGCTGGGAGTCCTCATACCACTCCTGGCGCAGTGGTGCAGCGGTTGAGTGATGCACCGATGCCCCTGCATGTGTCTATGTAAAATGCAGCAACCGGTGGGACTTGTGAGACCCAGGTTGCTCCTCCCGAGTTCCCGTAATGGTCATGCACAGCGCCAAGGTGGGCAGTTTGCTCACAACGCACCGTGACAGATTGATAGCTGCCGCTGTGCGCAGGTTGCGATGGCGTCACAAGGTGACGTGACTTTTCTAGAAAACACCGAAAATTTCAAGACAGAAAAGCAGAAAGCTTTTTGCGAGCTGACTGTCGAACTGCTATCGCATAAAAGACTTGAAAAATATCACCAACCAAAGCCTCAAACATTAGAAAGGAGGAATCCGTCTATCTTTTCAAGGGCTCTCAAGCTTGTTATATATGACTCCGGCAGAATGAAGACGCCAGAGAAGTGCTCTGACAGCAATACTTAATTATGACTCATACCCGAGCGCGGTACAAGGAAAATTCACATTGGGCAAGGTACTAAGAGATGCTCTTTATCTCCCTGTTTCTCTAACATGCGAGACTCACTGAGGTTTATGCGACAGCGCATGTGTTAGGCAATGCGAAACACATGTCATAGCAGCAGTGGCACTTATTACGAGCGTGTTTCATGTATGACTGACTTTTGCTTTTGTGATGCCTTGCGCGGCTGGTATCTTCGATATAGAAATTCTAAAGCCACAGTGAGATGTGCCTCATAGACAGGGAGTGTGCGAATAATAGAAAATTTCGAATAGCGAATCCAATATCCTTCTATTAGACTATTCGAACGAATCAAAAGTGTATTTTAAAAATTGTTTCGAAACGAATCGAATATCTTCTGAACCTTTCGAATATTTTTTGAATAATGGCAGGAGGTTCGAATAAGGCCCGCCCTCTTTTTCTTCGACGAATGTTCCAAAAACGGCCCACATTACGATCCTTCCGCGAAAGTACGAACGAGATGAAGAATTTAGTGCCACGACGCGGTCCATTTGTGTAACGGCGTTCACAATGCTTGTACATGGCCTCAAAGATTGGAGGACGCGGCAGGACTCAGGCAAGTTCAGGAAAATTTTGTCTCGCTTCTCGATCTCGGAGCCCATGGCTCATATACGTAGGTGCCACCAGTCTCATTTCCTGCGGTGTGGTTCTAGTGCCGCTGAGTACCCACCGGTTTTCTAATGGGTTTCCTCTGGCTTGGTGCTCAGCCCTTCCGGGGTGAAATGCTTGGAAAAAAGATCTTTGACCATACCAAGCAAGCTGTTATTTTCCTATATGTACCTACAACTTGACGGTCTTAGGGTTAATATAGTGGCTTCCTGTTGCGACCCGTTTGTGGGTATTGCGTCTTTTAGCAGATATAGTTCTAACTTCGTGAGTTTTAAATTTATAGCACCGTACAGCAGTGCCAGCGCTGGCACTTAAATTTTTTGCAAGATTTCTCGTTTTGTAGGAACATTCGCACCAGTAGCGAATATTGTTACTAATATTAGATTCGTATTCGATTCGGTCCTATCAATATTCGATTCGTATTCGATTCAGTTTATAGCTGCACTATTCGTATTCGATCCGATTTGAAAAAAAAAAGTACTATTCGCACACCCCTACTCAGGGTCTGCAGCAACGCACCTGATACATAACCCTCTTCGTACCTACATCGATCCGTGAGGAAGAAATTTTAAAGAGAACGAAAAAAGATCAACATAATTACGACCACATTCCACGCAAGCCTTCACGATGAAGCCCATATAGTTGTTCGGTGTACAGAACGAGTAGAAAATAAAAGCCAGAAAGGTGAGTCACAAGAACAGTATGCTTTGAGAGCTAAGCTTATACATGACGTTTAGGTGGAATCACTTTGTATTCGTCATGTAATACACCGCTGCCTTCCTGCCACTCCAGCAGCTGCACATACGTGAGTGGCACTGCGACTCGTTTCTCGGAACAATTATAGCTGCTCCCTGGAACGGCCAGAGACGACTGCGTTTATTCCTTTCGCTGTACACGGGGGACAAGAGGGCTGCCCCGTCTGTCGCAATTGGGCTCCATCCTCGTCTCGGCCGCCAATTGTGGCCTACGCGGCGACAAAGAGTTGGTTCCTCTCTTCTTGCGCAATTGGATGGGCTGTACGTGTGCCCACGCACACACGTATGCGAGCGCCTGTCCGTCGAGCTCCGATTGAGGAGTGACGTGTGGCCTGGCACGAAAGGTCACATCTGCTATGCTGTCCTGTGTCTGTGATGAGGGCCTTCGTAATTTACGAAGACAGACCTGTAAAGTGGTTAACGGAGCCTGATAACGCCCATCGTATGTAGGACTGAGACGTTGCTAAAGCGGGCGTTCTTTGATTCCGACCATCGGCATCTGTATGGGACGTACTACTATGCGGTTAAAACGGAGCCGTATGTACGCAGTTTCCGTCCTATAAGAGGCCTGCATTTTGACTCCCGTTGAAATGCACACTGTGGCTGCACGGTGACATTATTTTCGGGGATATTTGAAGATCTCCAGACTACTGAACGCAAAATGAAGTTACACTTCAGCTGTGGCCTCGCGTTTAGTGAGCAGGAAAAGTAAACTTAGAATCTAGGACTCTATGTATACTTCCTGCGTTGTTGAAAGCGTTTTGCTGGGCCACAGATCAGCACGCACGCATTAACCCTTAGTCCACAGTGCACATGGTTCGAATTTCCGGACTTCTTCAGCAGCCTGAGACGATTTGCTGTTTACACGGTCTCCCTGAAAAAGATGCAGCGTGTTCTTTTATGCACATTTGTTTATGCTCCGATTGACAGTTAGTTCACTTTGGTTTTAGCGATACGTAAACTGTCTGTAAAACTTGTATACGAATAAGTTCTGTCTATTAGCATCATAGAAATGCCCACAGGGAAGTCTCGGACCGTTTTATGAATTGTCCATAGCAGCCTATGAATTTATGGGATGACATGTTTTGTAAAATTTTACCTAGTAGGAGGAAGACGAGGAATTCGGCGCTGAAGCCGACGAGAATTCGGCACCTGGCGGCAGTGGGACTCTCACCGGACAATCCGGATTGCTATATTGCCTGGACACAGGGTCCATATCATCGTTCACTTCTTGATTTCATCAAATCAGCCCACCTTTTTTAATTTATTTAAGCATCTTACTCATCTCTCACTTCATAGTTTTTATGCCCTAAGGCAATAAACATCGCTTCAAAAAAAAAAGCTTTATTTACTGAAAAAACAACGTAGCTCTTGCACTCCGAGAGGGTTCTTAACAGTCCAAGAGCCCTCTGGCCTCGGCTTCATGCCTCGCCCGGGTGACCAGTCTTCGCTGGTTCATCGCGTCGGCGGCTTGCAGAGAATTCTCCCAGGAAGAGCGTGATGGGTTGAGGATGGGACCGACGGCTCGCGGTTGCGGGCGGGCCCAAAGGCAATGGCACAGGTCAGTCGCTGGGCCCTGGAAAGTGGTGGATTGAGTTGCGGTGTAAGGTGGGGTGGATGCGGTTCGCTATTACGGGCGACACATACGAGTTGGTCCGGAGCTGCCTCAAGACTCACCTCTCGCGTGAATTGAGGGAGTGATGATGTGGCGGGTAACGGTGCCTACTCTCACGGTGGTAAGTAATGACCGCGCGGTAGTCGGGTATGCCATCGTCGCAGCAGCAGCAGTCAGATCAGTTTATAACTCTATTTTATAACTACAGTTATCTATAGTTATATGCAGTGAATTTCATGACACTCGCGTTAAAAATCGCGTTAAAACCCTATTGAAAAATGTGTACAGGTTTGAACAGGAGTCAAATAGGATTATGGCACATATCGTTTAACATTATAGGATGAAGCTTCCAAAGCGATTCAGCCTTTGAGTGACTCCTTAGTGGAGGGCTCCGTATAACTACCATTACCCGTGGTTAATTACCGTGCACTTACATCACACAGTGTATGCAAGTCGTGGGTTCGAACCCGCCCACTACGGTAGCACTTCGATGGAGGAAAAATGTGAAAATTCCGTGTACTGTGCATTGTTAGTGCCCGTTAAGAACCCCAGGCGGTCGAAATTATCCGGAGCCCTCCACTACGGCGTCCCTCATAGACTGAGCCGCCTAGGGACGTCCATCCTATAAAGCCAAACCAAATGTGCCATAATCCTATTTGCTGACCCGTTCAAACCTATATACATTTTTCAGTAGGGAATGTTTCTGTTGCCCTGGCTTTAGGAGGCAGACCCACAATATTTTAAAAGAGACAACAGAAAACAGGGGTTCGCGGGTGTGTTTACTAAGCCGGAGTGCCAGTGCACGTCGCCTGCCGCCTTCGTTTGCTTGGAGGTTGCTCACTAAGCGCCGGAGAGAATGACGGCTGTCGTCGCCGCGACGCCTTGTCGGGCCATCCTCTTTTTCGCGCACGTGGAGCTCACTCTTGAAGGTCACACTGATCTGACCGCCGCTTCTGCGCTGTATTCTTTGGCTACGGAGAACACTCTGCAATGCGTCCTGTTTAAGGATGTCACCGCAGAGGTGGCCCGGTGGTTTGAGCGTCCACCTCTTGTACCCCACTAGTTTTTCAGTGCTCATGAATTTTGCCCTGGTCTGCGGTGTTCGACTTCTCTTGGGTGAAATGCTGTGTACAAATGGTCCATGACCTCAGCTCGTGCACGGCAAACACCTCAGCCGTGCCGCTCTTTGACTGGGCTGCCCTGGCGCCAAAGTCCTATTGTGTATTTTTTTTGTTTTGGTTGATATTGCTTCGTTATTACTCTGGCCTGAAGCATTATTGGTGTACCCTCCCCTCTACAATAATACCCGCGAGCGAAGTATATAGGTACGTAAGAATAAGTAAACGAATGGACAAATAAATCAAATCATCCTCATAGTGTTTAATGTTGTGTCGTGTTTACACTGGTGTCCGTTATTATATATAGTTCGCTGAAAGGGTGTTTAAGAGGTGATCTCTCACACACTCTCTCTCTTTGTGCCGCCTCTCAGCTGCATCCGTGCGGCAGTATTTCGAGCAACAGCGCGCGTCTCCGGTGCGAAGCTTACTGTGCCGTGACTATAGCGGTGCGGCGCCCTGTGTTTCCTGGCTTCCGCGACGACGGCTACCTCGTGAGGAAAAACGCTCCGGTCTTCCGTGTGTTGGCTCGTGCACGGAACACGTGCCTGCACGCTCCAATTTGATGCTTCCCCGAGTGTAACGGATGGCGGCTTTCACTTTATGCACACGACATCTGTGTTCTATGCTGCACAGCACGTGGAGTCCGGATGTCTGCCCTGTAAAACAATGAGAAAAGGCGACAGAGGGCTGGGCTATCAGACGGATGCTCTTGTGGTACGTGATAGGGACTGGATTTAACTCGGTGATGCCTAGCAAGCGAAAACGTGGAATGAAAGTGTGTCAATTTCCAGGATTTCGTCACTGATGTTTCATTCAATGCAGAAATGTAAAATCTAAACTGTGAGATTTATTCAGAAAAGTTCCTTTACGGCATAAGTAAATTTATCTAATTTAGATCCTCGTGTCTGACGGCGATAAAACTGGGGGCAAGTACGCAGGCGCGTTCAATAAGTTTAGAGGTCAAACATTCAAAACTCCTCCATCATCTGCCAGTAGCATCTTAACGACCGAAAAAATGCCTCAATGTTTGCCGTTAGGGTTAGCATTTGTATGAATTTATCTTTTAACAGGCCTCCTGGATTTCCGGCACCTGACACTTTGGGCTTGCTTTAATAGATAAGTTTAAAGTACCAAGTTTTTCAAGTATGGTAACAATTCATGTTGTTCTGCGAACATAACTGAAATCATTCACATTTCTGCGCTCTCTATCCCAAGTGACAAGCGGCGCATTAAATGAGTTAATGCTGGTGGCGAAAGTTTTTTTCGCCTATAGGTGACCTGTGCGCAAGTTTTGCGTCTGATTACTTCAGTTACTCGTAGCCAGTCCTGACGAAGCCGAAGTATAAGGCGTCCTGATGCTCACACTCCCACCGTTGTATAGGGTGATGGCAACTACATTAATTTCGTTTCAGGGCCTGAATTTTGCGGCGCCGCAACACTCTTCCAAAAAGCCGTAATGTCGGCTACCTCAGTCATAATTTCGTCCAGTGAAGCTTCCAGGCGTATTAGATTCATTTCAGGTAGACATTCAGCCGGTTCATGTCCAGAGGTCTGCACGCAATCCTTGTTAAAAAAAAAAGACGTCCAGACTGAACATTACTTCTCACCCACCTCAGCTGTGGCGCTGGCATGATGGCACCCAAAGCCGAAGAAGCCTGACGTGCAGTCTATGGCCAGAGATCCACACAGTGCTTTGAGGAACGTCGTTGCAGTAAACAACCGCATTGGATTCGATGTAGGGAAAATGTGTCTTCCAAGTATTTCCAAAGGCGCTCCTATATACTTTACACAACATTCGTTCATGCCTTTTATCGTATTCTTATCATTTTGGTGATGCTTTCTCATCATCATCATTTGATGCATCTCGCTGATTAATATTAGAAAATTATGGCTGCATAAATCGATGGACTGAGTACTGTTGCACGCCATCAAAGTTCTCAGACGATTATTCCAGTCTTTGGCATACACCCTCAAGATTTTAGGGAGATGGGGCGTGTATCCTTGACGCAATGGCAAGACGCTCCTTGTGAAAAGCTGAAATCGCCTGTTTGAATAAAAAGCGTCAGTACGCAAATGACCTTTTACCGCGCCGTCTGGACCGCCGTTGCCTCAAACGTTCTCAGCGAGGACGTCTCATTTTAATCCCGAGCATCTAAGGTAACGTGCACATACAGCTGCCCTCACATTGGGCTACTTTGCCCCGCGGGAACAAACTTAGGCATGGCTTATTCTTACAGTGTCTCCGACATTCGGGAGGGCAACTCAGTCAATGTGTATAGCCCAAAATAAACAAGAAGATGGAATAGAACGGGTTCTTTTATAGAGTCCACAAACCCTGTTGGCGATATTCCTCTCCGTACTGCGCGACACAGTCGTGGTGCAGTCATACCTTTATTTTTTTTTATGCGGGGGACATTGGAGAATCTCCGCCGACTCACCTGTTTTATCGCTAAATGTGATGCACAGAAGAATATTGGATAGCTTCCTGCAGGCTTTGACCGGTCTATGTGGGTGGACTAACGGCGCTAATGTGCATGATTTTGCGGTGACTTGCTACCAATGGTAAATTACGAGCCGTCTGTGGCTACTCACGGCTGTAGCTACACGTCCTTCCCATTTACCAAGATCGTCTAGATATAAAGGGTGACATATGGGCAGAAAGTCTAAACTAAGCTAGGCCAGATAGGGTAAGCCAAGGCATAGTGAGGAAAGGTAAGCTAGACAAAGTATAGGTTCATCACCATCATCATATAGTCAACCTGACTACGTACACTGCAAGACAAAGGCTCCTCCCACTGATCTCTAATTAACCCTGCCCTGTGCCAGCTGCAGCCGCCCTATCCCCGCAGACTTCCTAATCTCATCCACCCACCTCACTCTGTGTCGCCTCCTGGCTACGCTTGCCTTCTCATGGAATTCACTAAGTTACTCTAGGGGGGTCATTGGTTATCTTCTCGCATTACATGCCCTGCCCAGTTCCAATTTTTTAAACATGACATGGAGATGAAAGGAGAGCCTGATTCATGACAGCTGCGCCGGATTTCTTTTTTGCATAGCCTAAGAAGTCTCACTAGAACTGGCGACACAATGCACAAAGAAACAGCTACAACACACAATACTCAGAATAGAGAACAAAACGTACATGCCAGAAATACTTACAGTAAAAGAAAAATAACTACTAAGCATGAGCACCTGGAATAGCAGTGAATGCAAAATGAGTCAACCCGATGATAACAATAAGCATGGACATAAGAATGTAGCTACAAAGTCATAATTACAGACGAATGAAGGTAATAGGTACAACTGGCTTCAAGACAACACTTGCAGTCATGGACAAGTGATACAAGAACAGCAAAGCCCGAGCGGAGTGAATCAAGCAGTGAATCTAACGACTAGCTATTCTAGTATCATCTAGTAATTTCCAAAGATGGCGCTGTCCTCGATTAAAGACTTCAGCGCCATGATTTTCTTTTTTTTTTGTAGCACTGGAAAATATAGTGTAAGGTGAAATACATAATAGGAAGGTAAGGTACGCTATACAAATGCAAGTTAAAATAGGAATAAAGTGAGGCAAGAAAAGATCGAAGTTCGATGTACATGTTGAGAACTGACTGCATCGATCCTCAGAGATAAACAAACCAGAGGGAAAGATAATGCGTGAGAAGGAGGGAACGTGAGACAGAAAGAACAAATAAAGGAAGTGCATAGAGGTTAACTGAAGCGACATGCAGTTCGCGGAAATGTGCGCAGTATACGGCTGATGAGAGTAAGAGGGAGTGAAAGTGGAAAGAAGTTGCAGTGAGTGCGCTTGTGAACGCGCGTCACATGCATGAAATATGTATGGCCGGTCACTGGTCAGGTCTGTTGACTGCAAGTTCAGGGACAGATCCGTGTCATCGTTTTCCGCACCATTGATACGCAGTGGGCCGGTTCTGGTACCTTTGTTACAAAGAGAGAATCGCCAGCCGCGTTCCTCCGTTAGCAACGGAGTGGCTGTTTAGAGTACGTCGGTAAATGTGGTGAGTGCTTCCACAAGTGCGGCCTTTCTGATATGCTGCCCCTGCCGAAGAGGAGTAGAAAGGCGGCTTCGACTCTCCAGTTTTTCTAAGATTTTCTTTTAAATACATGCCAGCTAGATCATGTTTCACAGGTGTTTCACATTTGAGACAATTCTGTTCGTCAGGTTCTGCTTCATCTATGCCGCCTAGTGCGTCGATAGGGCTATCCCAGCGATAGCAGCAGCATGTAAGTTCTTAAGAGAGTGTTGGAAGGTGAAAATAAACAGCTGCTTATGGAACTCGGATGAAATCGTTGCGAAGTGAATGCCGTTCTCTAGTTTTACTCTTCCGTGACTGCCTGAGGGGACGACTAGGTTATCGCACCTTCCAACGTTCCCATGACACCTTTTATTTGATGTGGTCTTGACTAGCGCATCCCTTATCGCAACCTAATAATTCTTCTTTCGTCCCTTTTCGTGCTTTTCCCGCTCAAAATATTTTACACGAAAGCAGAAACGACAAACAAGCGCAAAACACTTTGAAATTGACGGTCGCGTTATTAGGAAGACTACAGGGAGAGGACGAAACAAGAGACTCAATTTACGAGTTACTGTTCGCCTTACAACTGAATGCAATCCTTGCCGGGACGTTGGATCAGCCGTACTGCAACCATCTTGCTGATGCTGTTCCGATGTCCGCAGTAGCAGTAACAAACGCGCTGTGGCAACTTTTCGCAACCGTATACACCAAGCCCAAACAACTTTCATCCCTTTCCTTATTTTCTCTGCTGAGCCACAGTTCTTTAAGTGCCTGAATCAAACACATCGTGAAGCATGCAGTGCGCAGAGTAGATGTCCGTAGGATGGCCCGGAGAATACACGTGTCGTAGTTCTGTTTTCTGCTCTATACGGCGAATGGTTTTGCGCTCCAAATGCACCGGATAGCCATATTACCTTCTTGTTTAATAGTGCTGGCGTTAGATTCGTCCAGGAGTCAGGCACTTCGGTTTAGTTGAGGACCAACTTGTTGTAAACCGGCGCACAGCTTCTAGTGATATCTTAATCCGTTTCTATGCTTACCTTGCTGCTTTTGTTCACTGCGACGCGCAGTAATTCCGCGTGACGATCCTCTAAAAGAGTGGCTGATATTGTTCGAACGTTTCCTTGCGCAGTTTGCAGCGCTGTCATGCACCTGCCGCTGTCGTCGTATGCGCTCTTGTTGTTGTTACCCTCATACAATGGCACATATCCCATGCGCTCTTCTTCACAAACATGTTGATGATGATGATTATGATGGTGGTGGTGGTGGTGATGATGATGTCTTCAAGCTTAATACAGCTCAAGACATGACCACTGCTTTCCTTTTCCACACCTACTCTCTCGCGTGGGTATCTTGGACCAGCAGAGAGCAAAGGACAGGGAAGAAAGAAATAGGTGAACAAAGCGCCGATTTCGTTTACTTTTGTTTCTACTTTTCGCGCTATTCCATTCCAAGATTTCCTACCTGCTACTTGTCCACGCAGATTTTCCATTTTATTTTAATTATTTCTTGTTTTCCGTGTACAGAAAACTAGAAGGTCAGAGACCAAAAGTACGGAGTACCTGGTCTAGGTCCCTAAACCTTAAACTAAGTTCGTGAACAGTGCCAATTTTTTTTTTTTTTACAAAAACTTCCCCTGTATCGTACAAGTTCGGCGGTCGTGAAATCGGGCGCCGCCCAGGTTGGGAGCAGCTACAGGTCTAAAAGTGGGCAACTGCTAACGGAGCCCTGCATGCGGGGATGTCGGCGGGGAGACCGGCCAGAGCGGCAGCAAAAGGAGCAGCAGCCGGTCGGAACTATTTAGCAGCTCCTGCCGAGAGCTGAGAAAATGTGCACGCCTGTCCCTTTTACCGCCAGCGATAGCGCGCGGGGAAGGCATAAACGTCCCCACTCACTCACACTCCCTCTCACTTGTCGCGCT
Source organism: Amblyomma americanum (assembly GCA_030143305.2). Lineage (NCBI taxonomy): Eukaryota > Metazoa > Arthropoda > Arachnida > Ixodida > Ixodidae > Amblyomma > Amblyomma americanum. The sequence goes on from JARKHS020003995.1 coordinate 335,766, forward strand.
GAGCTGCTGCTGCGGCAGAATCCCGTCGTGGCGCAGTCGCAGCGCTCCGTCCGACCCGCCGTCACACGGACGGTTCGTGTTCGTCGCTTCGCTGATTCGCTCGCTCTCCCCAGCACGTGTGCCGTCACGGAGTTGGCGCGCGGCGTTCGCTTCGGGACAACTACGGTGCGCCTCGGCTGTAGTGGAGCGCTGTGCGCGCGCGTTAAGGTGCACATCTTGGAGGTTCGCTCATCGAGTTGCTTGTGGATCGAAGTTAACGTTTTACACGACCGACGAGAAGCTAGTGCCTCTACGGCATTTTTGTATAAATTGCGATGCCGAGCTCGACCGACGCGTGAGACGCGAACGAGTTTTTATACGTTAACACACTTGGACTGAAGGAGGAGACTGCACTTCGAACGGAGAGGTCTAAACTGCGCGGACGTTGCCGAAAGGTGAGTGATTTCATTATTTTCTTTTATATTTTCGAAAGCGAGATCTTGGCAGTTGTACAGAGAGGGAGGACGGAGTATGCCACGGGAAAAGTACAGAGGCATAAAGGGAAATCTTTGGGGTAAGTTCACACGGCAGTCAACTGTACAGACTGTTTTACTTGTTGAAAAACCGCGCGCGTGTCAATAGCATGCCTGCGACTGTAGCGCGGAAACATGTGACAAGGTGTATGTAGATCGCAGCTGGGCAATACACACACGCACTCATGACAAACAAAATTCTGCACTGCATTTGCACTGCTTTCTGCGTCCGGAGCTGTGTATTACAATCTGGTCCAAAATCATTTGCCTATAAGTCCACTAGCTAGCCTCTCAAGTTCTGAATGCTAAGGCATGTGGATATGCACAAACGTCAGCAGGCTTGTCTAGACTGAAGATTCGTAATTTCAATGCAAGTATCGGTTTTCACAGCTAATCCTTGCGCTCAAGCGCTGCCGCATTGCTACACGATTGATAAAAGCACAAGCGCAGTACTCGCCACAAAGCAGTTGCGATAAGATTTCACATTATTTGGCCGGCAGCACAGCGCTAGAGCGCTCTAGATAAGCATGCTTACCTCTGTACTAATTTTGCAGCGATAAGGTACTGCAGGATACATGGACCTCCCTTAGACATGCCGAACTCCATATCTCAGATGTCAAGCTCTGCTTACTGATGACTGTCGGCAAAAAACTTTCTTTGCTCGTAGTAGTATATCCTATGAGCGCCTCTCCACAGGTGCGCTTTGTTAGTACTGTCAAGCTCCAGAACCCGAGGTCTCGCACTCGCCGTCACCTGATGTAGTTTCTGCCTCGTAGCGACAGCAAGCTGCCGCAGATTTAAGAGCAGGGCAACATCCACAGTAGACGGCTGCGAAGCTCTTTTCGTGGAGGTGATTCGCATACACCGAGACAACGGGAAATAAAGGTTCTACTTCCGGCTCGGGCTGGCAGCCCGAACATGACGGGCGCACTGAGACTGCTTCGGAGGCCAAGCGCAAGATCCGCATCTCTGTTTAAGGCTCCATGCTTTTCAATTTGGCATCTATCGTCCCTCGTGTGCATGGCTCCTAAAATATTTATGACATCGGACGTACTTGTACTGTCGGGACCAAAACCGATGTACATCACGAGCGGTTGCATGACTTGCTGCTTTGCAGCGCCCTTCGGCTTTCTCGCGAGGCAGGAGCACGGATCGAAACAAGCAAACTGGAATGCTTGTAGTCGCCGCAGTGGCTCAGTCGTTATGGCGCTCGGCTGCTGACCCGAAAGACGCAGGTTCGATCCTGGCCGCGGCAATCGAATTTCGGTGGAGGCGAAATTCTAGAGGCCCGTGTACTGTGCGATGTCAGTGCACGTTGAAGAACCCCAGGTGGTCGAAATTTCCGGAGCCCTTCACTACGGCGTCCCTCATAGCCTGAGTCGCTTTGGGACGTTAAGCCCGCATGGACCATGGACCATGGAATGCTTCTAGATAAAAGCGGTCATCTGCTCAGCTGTCTAGACAACAGACGCTGTAGTAATGTGGCGCCGCAGTACGATGTAACATAAATGTAACAAAAGCTCCCCTGGTACACACCTCTTTCCCTTCCGACAGTACAGGCATAATAATAATAATTGGTTTTTGGGGAAGGAAATGGCGCAGTATCTGTCTCATATATCGTTGACACCTGAACCACGCCGTGAAGGGAAGGGATAAATGGAGGGAGTGAAAGAAAAAGGAAGAAATGTGCCGTAGTGGAGGGCTCCGGAATAATTTCGACCACCTGGGGATCTTTAACGTGCACTGACATCGCACAGCAACGGGCGCCTTACCGTTTTTCCTCTATAAAAACGCAGCCGCCGCGGTCGGGTTCGAACCCGGGAACTCCGGATCAGTAGTCGAGCGCCCTAGACCACTGAGCCACCGCGGCGGGTCCAAAATCCACATTTGCAACGTTAAAGAGGAGGGAATTGACGCAAGCGGAGATAAAGAGCCCGCTACGGCACTTCCTTTTTTTTTCCTCTTCCTTCCGCGCCGCATTGTGCGCTGTTATCGGTCCGACTGACAGCTGTTTTATCTTTGAAGTGGCATTCGATGCGGCTCTGCTCTTGCAACTTTTGCTTTCTTTGGCCGGTTTGGCCGGCAGGCCAAAGAAAGCATTTTTCTGTCTCTCTTCATTTTTTTGTGTCATACGCCGTGACTGTGACCTTCGGCTCCGGTTTCGAGTATGCCAGCTCACTGCTCTCAATTGCTTTCATGTTTCTTTTTGTCTTGCATCCACTGTAATTTTAATGAAGAGTTCAGGTTTTTGTTGATTGTTGATTACGGATTTTTATGGCGCTAGGGCATTTATGGCCAAGGAGTGCCATAGCATAAGGTAGTTTTTCATTGCACAAAGTGGGGTCAGGTACCCATTTCCCAAGCATTTTACCCTAAATAAGCCGTGCACCAGACCAGGGGAAAGCTTGTACCCATTGTATCACCGGTGGGTACCCGGCGGCACTGGGGATCGAACCCCGCACCTCCCGCATGCGAGGCGGATGCTCGACCACTCGGCCACCGCTGCGGTCCGAGCTTTTTGTTCATGAGCAACATCTGTAACATTACTTGCCTAGTTTATAGACACATACCCTGCAAGGTTTAAGCGATTTCGTGCATATGCGCATATGCAGCGGGAAGTTGCAAGCATAAGTCTGTTTATGAATGAACACATCTTAGTTTGTGAAAATGATTTTTTTAACAAATCTAAGCGACATCCCGCTGCTCAAGGTTGCACACGATTTGATAACTTGAGTAACCTTCGGGATTTAAACCGCAAACTAACCAGTAAATTTTTTGTTCTCTGATCGTCAGGCACTCTGTGATAACTTCAAGACTTTGTGCTGGTCTAAAACAATTTACCATGAGCTCTATTTGTGGCAAATATCGTTGCTACCATATATGTGCTAACCGACAATAAAGTAAAACGTAACTGTGTGATTACTATTAACCTAGGCAATACCGATTTTGTGCGCGTAGTTAGCACTTTTACGGACCTTCGGACAAACTTCGATCAGTGCATGTGCATGTCGCACCAAATGATTCCTTTCTATCGTCGACACTTGATCTGTTTATCACGGTCCCGAAATCGCAAAGAAAGGCCTGAAGAACCATCTTCCATCGGTACCCGACCAGTCTTTGATAGGACGATTTGCCGCAGGGGCGGGGCTCAGGCACGAAAACGTAGAGTAGCGCCCTCTGTCGAGTGGCGGCCTGCACTAGAGGAGAAACCGGCCCGGAAAGCCCTCTGCCATGACGGGTAATGTTTACCCCGACTGTGCAGGGTCGGGAGAAAAGAATTATCACGCTGTATCGCCTCTCCCTGGACGAAACAGAGACAGCGACAGCTGTAAGCGCGCCTTCACGCGCCGTTCCCATCAATTCAGCCAATTACAGGCCCACCTAAAACCACGTGAAGCCAGCCGACGCTGTCTCTGACCAGCAGAAAAACGCTGGAGTTTCTTGTTTCGAGATACTGCGACGCCGACGCCTTTTAACCTGGGAAAAGTAAGAGAGCTTTGGTGAGACCGCTTGCGGATCTCCGCTTCAAAATCTGGCTGTTTCCTGTGGTCCATTCGCTGAGGTTAACTGATGGAGGCGCGAGCTAGGAGAGGCTAATGAAAGCGGCTTCTCTCCTTTGTCATTTAACTTTTTAATTCACCTTTTTGATTCACTGTCATATCAGTGCATCCCTGTGACTGCGTCTAATTCACTTACTATGTTGCCAAAAAGTCAGTGATCATCCACAACCTCGGAGCTCAATAAGTCGCAAAGTTGCGCCAAGTAACTTGCAGTATTTTATACCTCCCACAGGCGTAGCGACAATCAGCTAACCCATAGTCCTGTGGACAGCTTCGCGACTGCTATGATTAGAGAGCACCGGGAATGGTTCTTTGTACAGCTATCGATGCGAATTTTTTATTTTAACGCAAATCAACGGGGACTAGAAGGCAGTTGAACGGTAATACGGGATACTGAAATTCTCCAAATATCACGACACTGACAACCGATCGTTGTGTGAAACGAGGGAAATAAATTCGCCAGCGCACTGGGGACAACAAACCTCTTTTCTTAGTAATCGCTGGAACACTGGGCATAGCCAGAAACAACACAGATACATTTCCATGACAGCCACCACCTGCCGATTCATGCCGCGTCGACGGTGCCACATTTGATGGCGGTAGTGGCAGCGGTTTATTTCATTTCAAAAAAGGAAGAAAGAAATGAGAGGACGTGCCGGCCGCCGAAACTGTCGCGTTCACTTCGGGCGTCAGAATGGTGGCCGCCGGTGGAATGTGAAAAGGATTGACTATGGCACAGACAGGAGGAGAAAAAAAGGTATGAGAAAGAGAGATTACAAAAAGAGAAGTAAAAGCTATTTACATACTGTATAAACATAAAATCGTATACGCGCGAATATAGACATATAGAGTCACGACATACCCGGTCCATTGAGAAATGGACACTCCCGCGCACAAGAACAAATTATGGCAAACAATTTCCTTACACCTCATGTTCTAAATAGGTACGAATCAAACCAGCTTAGCATACATAACCTCCGACCACATCATTTCAAAGGGCACTTTGTAAATAATGTTCCATAACTTCTTACTAAATATTGTAGTGCGTATGCGTATCGGTGTCCTTTTCCCGTATGTCATCGACCCACCAGTGTGTCACGTTCAAATGCATTTTGTTTGAAAATAATTGTTTTAGTAAGTTTCGAAACTTCTGTGCATATGAATGTTTTTACTGTAAATATTATAGTTTGCGAAACTTCTGTGCATATGAATGTTTTTACTGTAAATATTATAATTTGCAACTAGTGTGCTCGTATGCGACCTGCCACCGCTGTATGTATGCGTTTATTTTTTTCGCATGGCTTTTACATAGGCCACAGGCATCTTCAAGTAATTTGCCTTAGCTTTTGGCCTGTGACCTAATCTGAAAATGTTTTCACATTTACGAAATAAAGTGACCTTTTCAATGACTTTTTTTTTCGAAATGAGCCTTATAACCTAATTGTGAACCGAGCAAAAATGGGAAAATCTGTTATCCGCACAAACCTTAGCGCTATACAGGCTGTTATGCGATATGCTTTAAATGTTAGTTGCAGCAACTCTACACCATGATGTAATGAAAAATCACGCGAATAATTTAGTCAATATCAGCGCGTAACCTTTGTACGTGAATCCTTTCGATGTGAAACTATAGGTTTTCCCCAGTTTTGTTCTCAAAACTTTTCCTGCAGTTGTATTTAAGCTCTGTTTGCGAAAATAATGCTTAAAAATTATTACACTGTGAATAAAGAATAAAAACAATTACAACATTCACTGTGTGCAATAAGGGGCACTGCTGTGCTTCAACACAAGCAAGTACAGAAGAGCAAGGTTCCGGGCTAGTTGGTAATGCATTGTACTTAGAAACAGCGCGAAGAAACACGGACACCACGAAGAAACGACACACACGAGCTCTGACTGTTGCGACAGAAGACTGATACTCGTTTTTACTTGCTTGTACTTAGAAACAGCGCGAAGAAACACTGACACCACGAAGAAACGACACACACGAGCGCTGACTGAGTCAGCCCTCGTGTGTGTCGTTTCTTCGTGGTGTCAGTGTTTCTTCGCGCTGTTTCTAAGTACAAGCAAGTAAAAACGAGTATCAGCCTTCTGTCGCAAGCACTGACGTGACAGCCTTCGCTCCTAGTGTTTACACTTCGGCAGCGGAAAAGTAAACTAGCTGGAATATGTGGGATCTAGAATATATTTCACTGCACTGTAGCTTTCCAAATTTATGAGTAGCATCTGAATGGTAGAGCATACAGGCCTCAAAACGACAGGTCAGCGGCTAGTATATCCGCTTCATGTCTGCTTCTGTTATTTCCCTAGTAAAAATAATTCGAGAAAGCCACTGCCAACTAGCCAAACTAAACGCTTTAGCACCCACTGTAGCAAGACGCGCATTCTTGCTTCATCGGCGACGGGGGCTAATCATATCTCATCGTTATCGTCTTCTTCTGGGTTCGGATCTTCTGTCGATGTCTTGATATTCTTCGCAGTCGACGAGAAAGTGGCGCTGGGGAAGGAATGGATAAATTTTTCTTTGTGTTCCTGTCCTGGTTGCGCTAAAAATATGTATAATTTGTCACAAATCCAACTAGCCCAACATCTAACTCTTTTAAAGAATGAATAAAACCACGCTCCAAACAGTCTGACCTATGAGGCTCAAATTTACAAAGAAGGCTCTCACGAGTGGATTTAGCTCATTTTGATCCCCACATCAGCGGCATCTGGCTGATTTTTAATTTGACATAGGATCTGCGCGTAGGTTTTCTAGGCGCTACTGAGCACCTTTCGTTCTAACAGTTTTTTGCCAAAGTAGGATCTATGGATGAGCTTTGCGTTACAGAAAAATCTGGACTTAGTTTCGGTTTCTGGATTTGGCTCATTTAGAACAAAAAAAAATAAGTTCAAGTAGATATGTGCTGTAGCACAGTGGCTATACGGGCGAGTTGGTCAGATTCATGACGAAAGAACTGCAAACTCATAAAACAAGGCAAACACGCAGGAACAGAAGGAGCAACACACCAGAGCTTATGTGTTTTTTTTTCCTGTTCCTCTGAGTGTGTCTGACTTTGTTGTGTGCAGTTTTTCATAACGCAAGTAAAGTATAAAAAACCTCATGGTAAAACGTGTTTCTCAGGTGAAATAGGCACACTCAGGCAGCGCATGCTCACTCGCCTGTTCATCTGCTATCCGCACTACCCACCCTAGAAACGCAAAACCGGTTAGCGGTGAAGCTTCATAGTTAAAGACGTTCGGTATTATTTTTCACTGTCCCGTACACTCGCGTTCATGGACGACCGGTTACGGCCAACTCACATGTCAGTCAGGTAACCATGGCTGTTATGTCATTGGCGGGCGAGTGACGCTTTTATTGAGAGTGAGAAAAGATCGCGAAACACTTCTTGCGCCCACTGCACTTCATCCTTCGACCCAGAGGAAAATACGTTTGCGTCATGAGCTCAATTTTTCCTGGCGCTGATCGCCACTGCAAAAGTTCTGCAGTATTTCAATTCAGCAGACGTCAGTTAGAAATTACAGTAATGCAGTGCATTCTGTTCTCCCTGGTGGGCTTCAGCGACCAAAAGATTCGCTCCGTCACCCGTAAGTTAATCGAGGCTTCTGGAGGACTACACTACAAAAGGGCCAGTACATATTTTGTTCCCATTACGATTAATTCTTTCTCTACGGAATTCAAGGTGCGATTCTCGCTGGTTTAATTTCATGATCTTGTTTGAATTATTTCATACGCTTCAATTTTTCTTTCTGCTGTTCTTTGCGCGGCACTTCATTTCTTTAGGCGAGAACAGCTTTGACCCAACGCATTCCGACGCTGCATACAGAAAAGGACACTAAGCAGCGCATAGCGTGACTTTTTTTACAGGTTTTGGCTGCCAGGACACAGCTGGACAGAGCACCTAAAATGTACAAAAAGGAAAGAAATGAAAGACAAGACGAAAGAAAATGACTTGACGCGGGATTTGAAGAAATGGTCTAAGACGTTTACATAACGGTCTTGCGAGCCTGGGGGAGTGCAGATGGCAGTGACTCACATCGGCAGACGCACGCTGCGGCGGACACGTGCAGTAGCGTCTCGCAGAGCGCGATACGGCATACTGTTCGGTCCGACGCATTCTATTCTTCTTCAGTCCGTGTCGCGAGATAGATGTGATACGAACGCAGCAGATGCGAGGAGGACCTTGCAGCTGTCCTAAGCTGTCAGAGAGGAAGTCGATCACTAATCCCGCGTCAGGCAGTTTGGAGGAGCTGTGCGCCAGTTCTTTTTCACTGCGGGTGCGTAGTTTTAGCGTACTGAGGGACTTATATGCGAACCTTAATGAAGTTTATTGGATAGACGTAACGCAAAGAGAAGATAGCCGATGGCCTTTGGGGTAACGGTAGGGTATCTCTATGATAGGCAAACGTAGCAGGGGGCGTCGGAGGTGGATGCCATTCTGCGGAGACAAGTTTGCGGACATAACGTAGCCGCAGCTGGTAAAGGGCACAGGTTTAGTGCAAGATGTTGAGAGATGCCTTTGTACTGCAAGTGGACGCAGTTAGACTGATAATGATGTGGATGATGGATTTCGAGGTTAGAGAGAATAAGGGCTATTTCAGCTTATCCTGGCCAGCTTTTCTCGAAAAACAGCGTTACAGGGTGATAACCTTCCAAGCGATGTACATTGTGAAAAATCCGTTCAGGTGTAATCTAGATCTGGCAGCTACGGAAACTTTCGTTTAGGTCCACTTGTTACCTGTGTTATCTGACAGGAGTAATAGATGGTAGCAACAGTAACGTTTCTCGCCTAAAATCGGTCCGCATGTACAACAAGCTCGTGTCGAGTTGACCCTGCTCTTTTGCAGCACATAAATTAGGCTGGAGGAGGAATTTAATGTAGTAATCGGCTACAGAGGATCATTACTCGAGAGAGACAGAGAGAGAGAATAATATGCAAAATACATCGATGTTAACTAGGCATTTCTTGAGAGGACCCCGTAATTGAAAGAAGCGATGTACTACCGGCTTACTAGACTAAGAAACGTGATCAGTGTTGCGCTCGAACACGTTATGGACAAATAAAAACTAGCCAAAGGAACGAGTGCAGGAAACGCTAATAAACGCATCAAAATACGACCATCTAATTCACACTGAGGTTTCGCTCGAAAGGTGAAATGACTCCCCGTGATAAAAGTGGGAGAGCAGTATAAACTCGAATGGCCGTAGACGTGTTGTTGGTTATTCTGCAGGTTCTATGTTTTACTACACTGCCAGAGAACGTTTAAGTGGTAAAAGAAGCTTGGAACTTCGCTCACGGCTTAACTTTATTTTCTGGTTTATACTGAATAAACAGAATGCAAACACCAGTCTTGAAGGCCGTGGTCACGAGTATTGCATTTAACAAGGAGGAAAAAATTTCTATAATTTTTTTCGGAAGACACCGAGAAAGTCAATGAATCTTCCTTAGCCGACAGGCCGCAAGCTTAAGCAATATTTGGTTCCTATGAAACGAAAACCTCCTCGTCGTACGAGGTTCAGGCAAAAAAACAGTACATGGAAAAACTATTCAACCAAGACTTACTAAAAAGGAGCGATCTTGTGTGGCAAAACATTAAAAGAATTTTAAACCAAGGTTCTGCTGCCACTGATGTACTTGAACTTTTTTGTTGATAATGAGCTAGTGAGTGGGAAAAAGCTAGCAGATAATTTCAATAATCATTTTGTGTCTCAGGCGGATGGGAATGACGATCTCACGGATGTGAAGTGTCTTGACGTACGGATTGTTTCCAGTGCATTCCTATCGCCAACAGATGCTATTGAAATTAAAAATTGCCTCTTGTCTTTACGCAACAGCAAGGCACTTGACATTGATGGTTTCAGAATTTCCCCAGTAAAGTATGTAGCCGATGTAATTAGCCCAGTGTTAGAATATATCTTTAATTGTTGCATTGAACATGCAGTATTCCCCAAAAGAATGCAGATTGCCAGAGTCACGGTTATACATAAAGGCGGAGACAAAAACATTCTGTCAAATTATCGACCAATATCCATTCTTCCTGTTTTTTCAAAGTGTTTTGAAAAAATCCTGTTTAGACGAATATCTGGTTTCTGTGACAAACATAACATAATAACGCCCAGTCAGCATGGTTTCAGAAAACACTTCTCGACGGAAACCGCGCTTCTAACTCAGAAAGAACTAATCTTAGAGTCCTTTGAACAGAAACTTCTCACTCTTGGCATTTTCATTGATTTTTCCAAAGCATTTGACCGCATGAATCACAGAATAATGATAGCTAAGCTCGAGCACTATGGTTTTCGCGGAAAGTTTCTTCAAATAATTCAGTCTTATTTAGGTTCTCGAGTACAACAGGTAAACATACACAATGACTCCTCAGATTTTAGGCATATCACTTCAGGCGTTCCGCAAGGCAGCATCTTGGGACCACTACTATTCCTCCTTTATGTTAATGACGTCGTCTGCATTAGTAAGCTGCCAACTTTCATTATTTACGCAGATGACACCACCTTATTTTTTAGAGCCTCACATTTACAAGATCTTCAGCAACAAGCATCACATTGTCTACACTCGCTTTTAGAATGGTCTAAATGCAATTTGTTAAGCATTAATACCCAGAAAACAAAAGCTGTGCTCTTCAGACCTCGCAGTAAGCCTATTAACGGATCGCCACTTTCTTTAAGATTGGGCTCGTCACTCATCCAGATTGTTCCAGTCATCAAAAGTTTAGGTGTGATTTTTCATGAGAACTTATTATGGAATGATCATGTCGAAATGGTAATAAATAAACAGTCCAAGGTTGTCGGTATTTTATGTCGACTAAGGTACTTTATGCCGAAGCGTATTAAGCAAATGCTGTATAACGCACTTTTTTCTTCTGTTCTTAACTATTGCTTTTTGGTCTGGGGCACTACGGCTTTTACCAACATTAATCGTTTGCACCTTCTTCAAAAAAAAGCTGTTCGTAGCATTGTGAATGCTCCGCGACTAGAGCATAGTGGCCCGATATTTCAGGCACTCGACATCACCCCCCTTCCCCAGTTGTATGAAACGTTGCTCTTAAGACGGTATGAAACAAGTGTTGTTAAAAACAATTGCTTTATGTTACAGCTGTCTGGACTGAAATACAAAGAGTCTAAATACTCTACTCGAATAGTTTTGAATTGGTTTGTACCTAAGACAAGCACAAATTACGGGTATCAAATGTTGAACTTCACTCTCCCACATTTATTAAATAAGAAATCCTTATAAATATGTAGCTAAATAATGCCAAAAACTGTTATATGTCCTGTATGTTTGCACATTTTTTTTTGTTGAAAGTGCCCTCGTATTGTTTCTTTCGTTTGTTTTATTAACGTGAACAAGTATATCACTGCCAAGCTTCTGTAGGGTGCGCCGGCCTCGTCAAGCCTTGCCACTGGCTTTTTGCCGGTGCACCCAACATCGCCATGATGTTAAATAAATATATTCTGAAATTCTGAGCCCACGTCATGGCCACATTAGGATCTCGAATACCTTCGAGTTCCCTGGCACTAGGCGAACGCGACAAACCACGACCATGTAGTGCGAGTCTTGTGCAGCGGCGTCATTAATTGTTACGGTGATGCTTTGTAAAGCTAAGCATAGTCACTCAACTTTTTCGAGTATGAGCTGTAGACGTAGCAGTAGTGCTCAAGTATACACACGTCATGATCAGCGCGAAAAGGAGCGGACTTTCAAGACGTAGGACACACACGAGAGCAGAGACGGTCCAAAAGGGCTGGGCCTGCCAACTCAATCCCTAGCCCGTGCATGGTGTATATAGATAGACCCACGACGCCATGAAAAAAAATTTTCTTTCTCCATGCGTAGAGCAGGTAACTGAGATCCCGTAATGAGGTGTCATTTTGTGCCGACTGGTGCGCCACGGTGCGGGCTTTTCACAGAGGAAATGATAATAATAATTGGTTTTTGGGGAAAGGAAATGGCGCAGTATCTGTCTCATATATCTTTGGACACCTGAACCGCGCCGTAAGGGAAGGGATAAGGGAGGGAGTGAAAGAAGAAAGGAAGAAGGAGGTGCCGTAGTGGAGGGCTCCGGAATAATTTCGACCACCTGGGGATCTTTAACGTGCACTGACATCGCACAGCACACGGGCGCCTTAGCGTTTTTCCTCCATAAAAACGCAGCCGCCGCAGTCGGGTTCGAACCCGGGAACTCCGGATCAGTAGTCGAGCGCCCTAACCACTGAGCCACCGCGGCGGGGCAAAAGAGGAAATGGGGGTGAGCAGAGATTGGTTGCTGAGTGCGAGGTTGCGGTTTAGAGTTTTCGAGTACGGTGTGTGTCAGAGACGAGAGTCTTGTTTAGCACGTAAAAGCTCTCCGATCGTTTTGGGCCGCGTCCAATATGATACTTTTGGACAACGTTCGGCTTCCATACCTTGACCCCATGGTACACCCGCCGCGGTGGCTCAGTGGTTAGGGCGCTCGGCTACTGATCCGGGGTTCCCGGGTTCGAACCCGACCGCGGCGGCTGCGTTTTTATGGAGGAAAAACGCTAAGGCGCCCGTGTGCTGTGCGATGTCAGTGCACGTTAAAGACCCCCAGGTGGTCGAAATTATTCCGGAGCCCTGCACTACGGCACCCCTTTCTTCTTTCACTCCCTCCTTTATCCCTTCCCTTACGGCGCGGTTCAGGTGTCCGCCGATATGTGAGACAGATACTGCGCCATTTTCTTTCCCCAAAAACCAATTATTATTATTACCCCATGGTACAATAGGGTAGCGCATCAGGATTCTGGCCCCGCATCGTGAGCGTGACTCCTAGCTTGCACTGTTCTTTTTCACTGACAGGAACGTGGTTACAATATGTTATGATATACACTAACGACAACGTCGAAATGCCCACCAGGTGTCCATTGTACATGATGCCTCAGAAACAGAGAGCGCTCTCCAGTGACGAGGTTATTCCTACTACACGTGCCTGTCTCCTTTACACAACTGACGCTGTAAAAAAATCATGTTCACGGAAAACTAGAGTGAAAAACTCCGCTGATTGAATTGCATGGAATCAACGCCAAAAAACAGCGAACGGGAGTGACAAATTTGAAGGTTTTGGCAGTGATGTCGTTCCCTTTGTTGTAGTTGGGTAAGCCATCTCTGCAGGGCAGAGGCGTCAAGCTTGCAGCTGCCGCCGTGTTTCATTTTTGTTCCTAAGATAGCGCACATGACGAAACACGACGGCAAACTTATTATTGATTTTTATTTTTTTTCAGACACGAAGTGTCTTTTATTTCAGAGCCACTTTGACCGCTAGTGCAAGAGCATGTGCTGCGTCGATGGGAGGCACTGGATTGGTACTACCGCCTCGCCGCTGAGCCAGCAGTTTTTCTGATTAAGTATGGGATTCTGGTATCATAAGGACTTAATTCAAATTTCATTCGGTCGATTCTTTTCGCCCTTCATCACTGACTGATGCAACGCCACGCCTCCGTTATCGCGGGAATCGTCACTCGACGAAGTGGTTGAGAAGAATAGTATGGACTCAAAGGAAACTAATCGTTGCATGCATCATACCGGCCCAGGTCTCCCTGGGCCAGGTGTACGGCTTTAAATCTCAGCATTCTGCATAGGATACATCCAAGTTATTTTCAGATAAATGCCCATTTTGTGAGGATTACTGGAATATATTTCATATGGTGTGAGCAATGGAGCAGAGGGGGGGGGGGGGGGGGGGGGGGGGAGGATGCTGACCAGCTCACGCCCGGAGGACCAGAAAGCACTGGTGCAACGGGCGAAACAGGCGGCCATATCCAATGGGGTCTTTGACTAAGGACTCCACTCACTATTTTTTTTTTTTGCTCATAAATAAACTTTTATTCATTCATTCATTCCATCCGAAGAAAATTCGGGGAAAGGCGAGACTTAACGTCTGGATTGGTGTCTCAGAAATTGAGTGGCATTTTTACTGCGATAGTTGCAATGTTAAAGGAACTTTCCCCCAGGCAAACGAGCTGGGAATCGCTGTGGGGGCGCGGAATTTCAGGCCCGAAGGTTTCCGCGTTTTCGACGGGACAAGGAAGATGCTATACAGGTTGGCTCGAGGCCATAAGGGACATGTAATCTAGGAAGTGAGTCCCGTTGTTGCCACAGCAACGGATGCGCCGTCTGCTGTCGTGTGATCAAAGTGCCGAATGACTTGAGCTTTAATGTAATTCACGGGAAAATTTAATGCCATTAGCCTTACTACCTTACGCAACCTACTTAGTTCGCCACAACTCATTCGCTCATTAATGCCAATACTCTAGTCTCCATTCGGCACGCTGAGAAGGATTCGACTTCGTTAGAAACAAGCTCCAACTGAATATAGTGTTTTATTCACAAATTTCAATGAGATGGGGCACCTCTGCTACATTTTTGTTGCGAATGGCCCCATTTTCCAGACACAGGCACAGTTTGTACATACAGCCACCGGTTACGCGCAGTGATGCTTTCAAATACAGCTTTTTCCCAAGGGCGATTAGAGAATGGAATGAACTACCAGATTCAGTTGCCATATCATCATCTCTCAGTGCATTTACAGCTGGATTAGAGGGTCTCATCTTCCCTGACAAGATTGCGTCTACTTAGATTCTGTTTCCGGTGCGTATAATACGAGCGTCTTTTTTCCCTCACTTGTTCACTGTGTGCCACTTTTTCCATTTACTACCACTGCTTTGCATTGTCGTTGTCTTTTTGTTGTTGACTTGGAGCGGGACTTTCTTTTTCTTTGTTGTATATTTTTTTCTCCACTCCTGTAAAAGCCCTTCTTGGGCTGACAGTATCAATCAACAAACAAACAAACAAACAAACAAGCAAACAAACTTCTGACACTTACTGGCAGTGCGCTGGCGCTTGAGTTTATGGCCACTTCTTCGAGATGTGAATGAAGAACAATGGCATCTTGAGCAAGATAATTTTAATAGCAGATTTGGACAGCTCTGACAAGATGTTGATCTTATGAGCATTTCATTTATTCAGCTAAAAATGCTGACAGCGTTGCAAGCGTTACGATTGTTTCCTGAATGTAATGGCATTAGATCTGGACGTATAGCGCCAGCGCTGTCATTTCTTGTGCGTCTGTGGCACGAAAATTAGGCCTCATGGGCCAAACACGGGGTTAAAAAGGGCAGTTTCAATAATTTCGGCTAAAATATGTGGACATTTAAAAACTGTTGCGGTTTATTTAAATTGTTTGCAACACTCAGAAATAAACAGAAAAAAAACGCAGAGCTCACAAGGCCTTCTTCTCTGAGAAGTTAGCTGAAGTTATAAGAAATTTTGTTTCAAATTCTGAGAAGTGCTCGTTATGTGCATTTGTGCATATTTATGCACATTAATTGTGGGAAGAAGAAACTTTTTATGAGAGACCCTATTTGGGAACATTGATGGGGTTCTTAAAGGGAGAGGAGGATGGATGTGCGGCACTGCTATAAGTGATATCATCGCTTTAGGAAAGTGTGTATTTTACTTTCAAGCATTTGTCCTTCCGGCAAAAGTCAGCACGCAGAACGCTAACGGGACGTTTTTAATTATTAGAAAAAACCGGTGAGTTCCCGACGGCACTGAGCTTCGAATTCTGTACGAACCGCCCACTAGGCCTTTATACATGTCACTGTCGCCTCTGCATCGCCGTGGCTTCGATTTCTGCGATGTCACCGCTTAGCGTGTCAACGCAGCTGGATGAGCAGCCGTCTTGAATAACACTTGTGTAAAGGCAGCAGCATTTATGGCGTGTTATTTTATTGATGTTCGGAGCTCATTAGATATCATGCACAGCTGCCCAAGCCAAGTCGGGAACATTTTCTTTCCCTAATACTTCTCATCTATCTAAACACCCGTTCTTAGAGCCTTTAGGACAATAAAATGAATTCAAATTTATTTTGTTACATTTATTTGTTGTCAAACTTTTCAAACCGTGTTAGTTTTTTAACAAAGCCGAAAATCCGGCCTCCATTGAACCAACGAGATTTAAGCTAAGAAAACTGGCTGCGGTTGACAGAGATTGAGGAATAGCAGCATGACCGTCAGCATGACCATCAGTAAAATCTACATTTTACTGATGGACCTATGCCAACATATGTCATGTGACTGCGCGTGTAATTCTTAATTAACCATACGCTATTGTCAGCAGATACGGGTTCGAATCCTCTTGTCGAAGAAAAAAAGGCAACAACCTTTTTGAAGTTAATTATTGCTCGTTGGCGATTACAGAAAATAGTATTTAGTCATAGATATTAATTACCTCGTATTTGTTATCGTGAAAAGGTAACCACCTTTGTAATGCCCGCTATGGCCTTCGAGTGCACGCAATATATGACTGTGTATTCACGGCTGTATTCTGGGACATATTGATTTCACCGAGAGATCTACAAGCCCTTCGAAGCAGAGACCTCTTGTTTACGAGTTACAACACACTGACTCCCCGGTGTCACGATACCTTTCAATACAGCACAAAAGATGATAGGACTCGGCGCTATGCACCTATCGCGACGCTACCTATAGCTACACCTGTCGCACTTGGACAATATAGGCAGCGGTAGCGAGTGCGCGAGAAACAAATGCGCAAATCAGCCGTTCGACAGAGCGTTAATTTGCTTCTCTTGAAAGTGCACAAGGCGCGCAGTCTCTCGAGAATGGCAAGAAACGCGCGTGAGCGGGCAGACGTTTGTCTTTGCTCACGGGCGTATTTGTTGCTTGCGTTGCGCTGGAGGCTCGTTACCGGCTCAGTGGTGGAGAGTTTCGAAGCAAGTACGGGAGGCAAACATGAAGTAAAGGTGCGCTAATAGACTAAGCCACTAAGCCCCGCCGCGGTGGCTCAGTGGTTAGGGCGCTCGACTACTGATCCGGAGTTCCCGGGTTCAAACCCGACCGCGGCGGCTGCGTTTTTATGGAGGAAAAACGCTAAGGCGCCCGTGTGCTGTGCGATGTCAGTGCACGTTAAAGATCCCCAGGTGGTCGATATTATTCCGGAGCCCTCCACTACGGCACCTATTCTTCCTCTCTTCTTTCACTCCCTCTCTTATCCCTTCCCTTACGGCGCGGTTCAGGTGTCCAACGATATATGAGACAGATACTGCGCCATTTCCTTCCCCCACCAAAAAAAACAAATTATAATAGACTAATGATTTGAGAGGAAGGGGAACACTCACTGAAATGAAATGGAGCTGGTATCCACACTTTGCGTATGGGGCCGATTATCTCAAACCCTTGATAGTTGATAAGACAGGAAAAAATTATTCTTTTGGAAGCATAAGTACTTTAAATAATTAGAAATAGGAAGACCAGTGATAAAATGTAAATTGGGCGCAAAATTTACATAATACTGCATTTACTATGCGTCGACACCTAACAATCACACATATTGAAAATGGTTTTTGTTTTTTCCTCTGAAATCGAGGGCGCCTGGCAGTCATATTGAGTGACGCGCTTACAGGTTCGCTAGAAAAACAGGAATGCGGAGGGCGCAAGAATATAACAAAAGGAAGTCACTGAGAGAGGTCCTCTTCCTGTAAATGCTCGACTCGCCTTGTGGCTAAGGAAATTATTATTATTATTATTACTACTACTACTACTACTACTACTACTACTACTACTACTACTACTACTACTACTACTACTACTACTACTACTAGTACTACTACTACTACTATTACTACTACTACTACTACGGTTAATACATCTTAAGTGTGGATGTGCATTGTGGATGTATGCAATCCGCAACTACGTTGGCGATGCGAACAATATTTGACAGTGAAAAAAGACTGAAAATATTTGTTGCATCCTGGAACTCCTCCTTTAAAAAACAAAAACCGCACAAACTTGTCGCCCTATAAGAACGCAGGAGTTTGAAGAGCTGTAAAAATCTGGATAGCCGGTGTAGGCGCTCTTGCAGGACTAACAGTTCACTGCGGCACAGGATACATTCAGACAGTGAAGGAAGGGAATTCTTAAATAGCCGATATCTTAAATATAGGAAATACGCAGATAGTTGGCATGCAAATGCAAAAATCGACCAAACATTAAGGATTCTTAGGCATGTAAGAACCACCAATAAATCAGCCGGTCGGTTGCTATGGCAATCAATCAATCAATCAATCAATCAATCAATCAATCAATCAATCAATCAATCAATCAATCAATCAATCAATCAATCAATCAATCAATCAATCAATCAATCAATCAATCAATCAACCAATCAATCAATCAATCAATTTTAAGTCGGGGGATACTTGCTGCTGGGCTAATTGCGGAAGACCCCTATTCGTTGCAGTGGACGTCTAGTTCTCATTAGGTTGCGGTAAACACGCCCCTCTCTCCCACTCTCCTCTCACCTCGCACACACGTTCTTTTCGTCCTTCTTCTTGAAGGTGCATGTGAGCAGCGTTTCTTTCAGGGCGCAGCTGCTAGCACGTTTTTCGATTCTTTTTTACTTTCGTACCCGTTCGGTTGTTTTTACTATCGATAAAGGAACACTGGGCGGCCGACCGCTTTCACAGGTTCGTCGAGGTGACCGCCTATGCTGCGCGGTCGAATGTCTAAACCGCCTGGGTGAGGACCACAATGTTTGAACTCGCAACTGCGCCTCAGATGAGGACATGCGCTTATTGCCGGGAGCGTGTTCACTGTGATCCTCACCGTAGTGGCCATTATGGTGCGATCGTTACTGTAGCCCTGTCTACTTGAACCCGATAGAGTCGAGGAGAGTTTGCTTGTCGGGTAAAAAACCAGTTGCCAGGTTCATGTAGACGCTGTCGGGTCGAGTAAAATAAGCGGCAGAGCGAGTCGAGTTAACTCGCCTGCAGGGGGTAGGTTAACTCGCCTGACCCGCCTTTCCAAAAACCATGTATACGCATCGGGTCAGGAAGTCGGGTAACAGGGAACTCTGGGAAAGATTTCGGTCATGTGATCAGTCGACCAAAATGGCAGCCGCCGTCGGTCCCCGCGCTGTTTCCACCCGAGTTTCTTGGACCGACCGGGAAGTGGAATGTTTTTGCGGCTAATAAATGAAAAAAAAAGTCAGCAGACGCAAGTGCAACCAAGACGTGTTCAAAGATCTGCAGGCCGAAATGGCCAATCTCGGCTACCACTGGACGTGGCAGCAGTTGCGGAACTGCTGGAAGAATTTGAAGAAGCGATTCACGGCCGTGAGTATAAACATTCCCTCACCCGAATTTCTGCACCCATACGGAATGATACGACGTTGCAGCACAATTCTGTCTTGTGTGACATGAACGGTTGGAGCAAGAGAGAAGTGGAGCTGCACCGTCGGTTTGAAAGTGGTATGACCACATGAGCGCGCTGCGGGAACCCGCGGGCCAAAAACAGGAACCGGAAACTTGCACGATAACTGCGAACCTCGACGCTAGGCGCCGCTGCGGTACTTACGCGCTTGAACAGAGTTCATGAAGACACAAATCGGGGCGAGTCAGAGGCGAGTCACCTAGCCCGACGCTGACTCTACCCGGTACTGTTGGGTTCATGTGTATACAGGGCTTGTGACCTCACTGTAATTCATCTGTGCTTTGACTGGAAAATTGTTCGCACGGAAACGGCCACCTTAGACATATTTCTTTAAGGAGTCCATAGACGATTTCCCTTGAAAATTTCGCAAAGGCTGGGAGCATGAATGCGCCTGTACCCTGTACATTCCGCGGTACAGCGTCGTCGGGCATAAAAATTACAGGTTCGCACTTAAGTCTACTTATGAGCGGAAATGCGAAAGCCTTTCCCTGTTCTCTCTTTCTGCCTTCATTTTACATTTTTCTTTTCTTTATTATTTTGTTTTTATTCAATTTTGATTTTTGTTTCTTTATGTTCTGTCTTTGTTTTTACTTTTATTTCCATTTTTTGCTTCTTTTGTTTTGTTTTATTACATATATGCTGCTTATCAACTGTTGATTGACAGTTTGTGCGTACAACTTCCGTCCACAAACTTCCGTCTGCAGGTTCTGTCTACAACTTACGTCCACGCCACTCATGAGCCAAGAAAAAGTTACAGCATTGCACTTCAGTCTGCTTATGAGAGCTGAAATACGAAAGCCTTTCCATGTCCTCTCTTTGCCCCATCATGTTTCTTCTTTAATTCAATATTTTTATTATTACTATATTTTAATTGATATTGTTTTTGTTTTTCGTTTGTTTTATTTTAATTTGTTTTATGATTTTTTTAAATTTCGTTGGTATGTTGCTAATGAAGCGTTCCTTTATAACTTTTACATTTTTTTTTTATTTACCATACAACTTAAGATTGACAGTTCGTGCGGACAACTTCCTTCCTCAAACTTCCGCCTACAACTTCCACCCACGCCACTCATGAGCCAAGAGAGGCTTACTTCTTAAAAGAAACTACGAAGATTCCTCGCCCTACCTGCAAATGAGTGTACTGGTGACAGCATGGTTAATGCGCCTCCAAAGCGTTTACTGAGTGCGTGCTTATGCATGGGTGTACGCAACGCGGGAGCATATTTCACAGGACTAATGTGACTGAATCTTCTTGTTCGTATCATACAGTGCATCCCGTTGTCCACCTCCGGTTTCCATTTTTTTTTTGCACCACACACAAACATTTGCGCCCAAACTCAAGTTTCTCGTCCACTGAGCTAAGGCGCTACGTGAGAGGTATACCTTGTGCACTCATTACGACAAGAGTAATGGGTTTTATTTTGTTTTATTTGCTTTCTCACTGACGCGCACTTCTGCCCGCTCGTTTCGGATTGTCCGGTCGTGCTCATGCGCCATTATTTTATTGCCATCGGGGCCCGCCAGCCAGGGCAGGCTTCGAACGGCAACAACCAGCCTTTCTGCTAGAGAGAAGAACCTGTAAGCGTGGCCAGTAGAACGGGGACAGTACATTAGCGGGAAAACGCGCAACGCCGGGCGTTTCCCGCGTGCCGCTTCCCGCCCAAGCCGGTTTTTCTCCCGCGGACAGCCTGCTCTCCCGTCCCGCGGAGCGATGGGTTCGGTACCTATTTTTCCCGTGCCGGTGATTAAGGACAGCCAATGGGCGCCGACCGTGAACCGTGACGTCGGTCCCAGCTCAGTGACCCCTTCGGCGGCGGCGGAGGCTGCGCGCGTCCGGCCGGCCGGCCCCGGCCGGCCGGGGCACTCGGCGGCTGCTTTGCCAGGGCGACGGGAGGGGAGCTAGCAGGGTGCGCTTTCCAGTCTTCTCTAGTGTCACGTGACTATCCCCTTCTCTTTCTGCTCGTTCGGGTCCTCCCTCAGCGCCTCCTCTCTCCACATTCCAAGACAACCGCAGCGAGAAAACGCGCGTAGTGTGAGCGTCATTCCGAGGAGCTGCGAGGCAGCGTCGACGTTGACGCTGTGCCGGCGCGGGAAGCTTCCCGCCAGTGTGAGCGCGCCTTTATTCAGCCGCACTATATTTCTGAGCGGTCAGTGCTGTCACGTGGCAAAGGCTGCTGAGAACAAAGAATAAGTGTGCTGCATTATCATCACGGGAAAAGCCAGCCGTTGTGGTCTGTCATGAAACTCAGTGATGATTGGTCGAGACAGTTATTATGTCATCAAGTCACGTGACGTGCCACCTGCCACCTCCACCCCCGCCTCTTCTCTCCCCGTGTCCCTTCTCTCTATCTGCATCGCCGCAAACAGAAGCCTCATCACGAAAAAAAAGGCGTTGTGGTTTGTGATAAAATTATCTCGTTCTATGCTATTGCATTCCCAACACGTATAATGTCATTAATGGTCCGCATAGATTTCCTGAACCATTTTTAGCTTATGACTGAATTAACCCTGTCAAGCCTAAGCAACGAAAACGTCGAATAAAAAGTTATGACTTCCTACGTTGCGTCACTGTAGCGGTCCCTGAATTGCAAAATTGCAATCATAAGAGATTTGTTAAGAAAATTTTCATTTATGCATACTTCGCATCGGCTAGTTATCTTAACTTCAGTATACATAAGAATGATAAAACTCCACAGAAATGCTCAGGCGCATATATTAAACTAAATTTAAATTGCAAAGTTGCACCATCACCTGTGAATGCAGCAGTACAGCCATATACATTTTAGGCTGCTTAATCGTTAATGTTAGTTCTTGCACACAACTATCTTCCAGCAGCCATCCTGCGTCTCTGGCGATTGTCACTTTGACATTGTTTTGATGATTGTGATAGAGCAGGCCGTTTCTGCTGTAAACTCTATCTTACTGGTACTCAACTATAGGGCAGAAACGTGGAGCGTAACGAAAAGTGTTCAACTTAAATCGAGGACAATGCAGCGCGCTTTGGAAATGAAAATGATAGGTGTAACGTTAAGAGACAGGGAGAGGACGGAGTGGTTCAGGGAACAAATGCGTGTTAATGACATCCTGGTCGAAATGAAGAGGAAGAAATGGGCTTGAGCAGGGCATGTGATGCGAAGGCAAGATAACCGCTGCTTCTTAAGGGCAACGGAGTGGATTCCAAGAGAAGGCAAGCGTAGCAGGGGGCGGCAGAAGGTTAGGTGGGCGGATGAGATAATGAAGTTTGCAGGAATAGAGTGGGCGCAGCTGGCAAAAACCAGGGGTAATTGGAGGTACATGGGAGAGGCCATTACCCTGCAGTGGGCGTAGTCAGGCTGATGATGATGACGAATGCACATCTGCGAGCACAAATAGGAACTCTTCATATGGTTGCAGTACATATCGTGCATGATAAGCTCGACATTACACCGTCAATGTAGCGTGATTTGCGTGATTATTTTTATTACTGCATATGCAAGGCTACCATCATTATTAAGAACCATTGTTAATTACCATTCATCATTTATCATTCTTGCTGGTGACCTCACAGAAGTTTTTCTCTGCATGCCCCGGTCACAAACTGCGCAGCCCTACTTTAACACTGAAATATGAAACAGAGCTGCATTTAGTTCATTGTCAAAGGTGGGAAGCAGTCGCTTCAATCCCGAGGTCACAATTCACGTCGGTGTGACAAGCGACAACGCCGACATCTTAAAGCCCGCATAGTCTGCGCGACGTAAATGACGGCGGACTTTGCGGAATGGCCACCTCCGTGTATATACGCCTGCAGGACCGCGAGAATCGCGTGACGCAGCTAGCACGGAACGCAGGCTCTGTGCTAACGTCGGCTCGTGTAGGCGTCGACAGCCGGGGAAGTTCATTCACTCTGAGATGACTTATGTCTCTAATGCTGCCATCACATAAAGCGTTTTTTCCCCTGCCATTCATTTTCATCGCATAGAGGCGCGCATTTTGGGCTTTACTCAACGCACTTGTGAGCGCGGACGTCGTCAAAGCCGCCTCTCGCATGCTCGGCCACTCTTCACCGTTTCGCGCTTCCAAGTCCCGTGATCTCGCAGCTGTGAGACGGGAACCGCAGCTGCTCTTCTTGCCGACTGCCCTCGAATCAGTTCTTTTATTTTTGTTCCCTTTTTCTCGGGCCGTATTCACCTCGCCCTCCACATTCGCCGCAATCCGATTCACGCCGCAATATCTGCTGTGTCCTCACACACGTCGCCGCTGTTTTGTTTCGCAATCCTCCCTGACGTGTGTTCAGGGATGGAAGCCATCAACGCACCTCTGTTTCCGCTTGTGCTCGTGCTGAGCGGCGCAGAAGGGCTTGCCAGAGGAAACTTGTTCTTTTGAGGTCCGCCTGGACGCCTGTCTTAGAACCGTAGGTCAAGACTATGCGTGAAACATATTTGTGTGCTTGATTTATTCGTGCACATACGTCTTCTGCCTTGGGCGTCGCATATGCAGCTTATTATATTACGTCATCACTCCCTGCCATCTTCACCCAATCCCTGCTTCTTTTGGTTTCCTTTCCCGTCGACCCTAGTATGGAGAATTCAGAAAGTATCCAGGGAATTGGATACTATACGACTACATTCACCACCTTTCTCACCCCGGTGTACGTGCCTGTCAGCGTCTCGTTGCGGAGTGTTTCGTCCGGCCTGGCCTCAACGGCGACGTTCGCAGTTGGGCTGGGGCGTGCCTTGCCTGTCAGCAGTGCAAGATTTATCGTCACACTACGACCCCTCTAGGAAGTTTCCAGCCTCCGGACTCCCGTTTTGCACTGATTCACATCGACCTGGCCGTACCATACTCACCATAACTGACCATTTTACGCGCTGGCTGAAGCCACCGCTACACCGGACGCCAATGCGAAAACGGTTGCCTCCGCGCTCATCTCCACGTGGATCGCTAGTTTCACAGTGCGAGCAGAGATCTTCACCGACAGAGGCCGCCACTTCGAGTCCGCGCTTATGGTGACTTCCAATCGCAGAGTTGGAGCACTTCTGGAGCAACGTTTCCTGCTCTTTTCGGAGCAACTGTATTCCAAACGCAGATCTGAGGCACGGATCGCGTCTTCCAATCGTAGACAGGGAGCGGTTGCCGAGCCGAGATTGCTCCGTGGAGCAGTCGGGACTGCTCCGACCGAAATCGGCGGATCCGACCGGAAGTTTGCGTGACGTTCTTTTGCAGCGGCGATAGCGGCGCCCTACATGCTCTGGCCTGCATGCTCTGGCCAGGGCAAGTGTACTCCAATCGCAATTTCAGGTCGCGCGCTCTGCGCCGGATTCAGGCGCTCTGTCACAGAGCGTGCAGACCGCTCCGGGCCTGCGATTGGAATTCACCATTAGTTTGACCCAGCTTCTCGGCATCGTTCACCTCAAAACTACAGCTTACCATTCGCAAGTCAATGGTTTGGTCGAGAGGTTCCACCGTCAGCTGTAGGCGTCGGTCATGGCTTACGATCTTCCGGATCAGTGGGCCACTTTCTTGCCAGTCGTCGTTTTAGGCCTTCGAACGGCCATCAAGGAAGACCTGGGATGTGCCCCTCCTCATCTGGTCTATGGCACATTGTTGCGTCTACCGGCTAATTTCGTGTGCCCGCCTACCAAGAGCGTTGTTTGTACTCCTGGCTACGTTGGACGTCTAACCATTCTTCTGTCCCGTATCTGCGCCCCTCCGACACACGTGCTCGCCAGAGCAAGCCGTCCTTTCTCCGCCGCGATTTGAGAGACAGCGCATACGTTTTCTTACGCGGGGACTGTGCCCGCCGTCTGCTTCAGGCACCCTATACTGGAACCCATCTCGTCGTCGCGTGGGGCGACAAAACTTATACGCTGCGCGGACGGGGCGAGGGCAGACGGACGGACACTTAGTAAATGTGTTTCACATGTGTTTCTGACGAGTCTTTCCTGGTCCAACAGCGACTTGCTCTCCAGCTTAAGTGGTGCGCTTAGTATAGAAGAATAAAAACAGTCGTGAAGATCTATCGCTATGGAGCCCTTTAATATATAGTCACGCTCACCTTGAAATCACCCAC